>CM052166.1:1772061-1782357 GCA_028455555.1 Augochlorella aurata | reverse complement strand
AAACAACTTAAATACACATAATTAGACCGAGATCCTTACGCCAAGTAGAAATGTTCAGCAGCAATTGCAAAAACCAGAAACCAAATAAAAATATATTTCTGTTTTTAATAATTTTAGTACGCGTAACATAACATACCGACGTTTACAAAATTTGTTAGTCTTCCTATATTTTGTTTATATTATTATATAAATATAATTTATGCAAAATAAGAAATGATTATAAAATATATGATTAAATAAATAAAAAAGATTTTAATTCGTCGTAAGGAGTAGTAGTTAAATAAAACTGTGTCTCCTCTCTAAAAATATGTAAACTCAAATTCGTATAATGTTCTTACAGTTTTCACTCATTTATATTCTGTTTTACAGAAAACGCATAAAATCCTTAGTCTACAGAAACAAAAGAAGAATCAAAATACAAGAATCAAAACAATTGATTTCTTGCTGTCCATTATTCTTTTCTTGGCCAGTGATATAGTCAGTGAGTAGTAGTTAAATAAAACTGTGTCTCCTCTCTAAAAATATGTATTCTCAAATTCGTATAATGTTCTTACAGTTTTCGCTCATTTATATTCTGTTTTACAGAAAACGCATAAAATCCTTAGTCTGCAGAAACAAAAGAACTCGGACGAGACGAGCCAAAAGCAAATTTCAGTAACCAGATCGAGCATTGAATCCCAGGAATCCTAGATACCGAAGCCTGGAAGGAATGATGCGGCACTTTTCGTGATCCCTAATGCTAGTTCGTAGGGGCGCGAATTCAAATGAGCCGAAACGACCACGGCACGGTTACCGGCGCAAAAATGCACGGTACGCGGATGATTACAATGTTACCGCACGGTAGAACATAGAATTGCAGAATCGAGAGACAGAAAGAGACGGGAAGACAGGCCGAGCGAAGGAGAGAGAGAGAGAGAGAAAGAGAAAGAGCGACCAGCGGAGGAACACCGTTGCACCGGACAAGGGTGAGACAAAGAGGCCAGGAAGAAGGGCGAGGACCGGAGTGGGACAGAAAGCCTAGAGATGCAGTATGTGGTGTGTGCGTGGCGTAGGTGGAGACTGCGCCACGAAGCCCTACGGGCAGAATTATCATACCCACACACCGACAGGAGGCCTGATCTAATCACACTCCCATATACATAAAATAACTGCTCTACGGGGCCCGATGGGGCACACCGTGTACGATCCGGGGAAGAAGGATCGAGAGGGATCGAGCGGGACGGAGAGAGTCGGAGAGAGAGCAAGAGAGGTGGATTGTTTTCAGCTGGGACTCAAGTATAAATTGGCCAATTATTCGGAAATAAGGTAATTATATAAGAAGGGAGTGATCTCCGATCGCACGGACTCGAGTAGAAGGAAATGAAGGGCGAGGGTACGGGGCGGCGGCGGCGGAGGGGGTAGGGAGCGATCGGGCCACGGCCGGGGCGGAGGGGGAGGGTAACAGGAATCGAAGAGAGAAATCAAAGGCGATTATCTGCCTATGAGGTAGGAATCGTTCGTCGGCATCGGAACCGTTCTCTCTAAGAATTATTCGCCGTGGGCCGGTCGTAGCTCGCGGTGCGAAAGGGCTCGTTTCGAAACGGCAGATGTTTTTCTCCAAATGGAGACGAATTAGTCGATAAATAACGATCAATTGCGGCCGCGGCGCGACGGGGCGCGACGCGACGGGAAGCAACCGCTAAGAGACAGAGAGAGAGAGAGAGAGAAAGAAAAATCGCGATCGAAGTCGCGCGAGGAGACAATTTTCAAGGTATCGCTGTGCGAGCTGGGGATTATTGTGGGCCCTAGAAAACGTAAAAGTTCCCAGATCCAGGCGTAATGCATACCTCGAGACGCGTACCGGGAAGACCCCGACGGATTAAGGGATACAAAGTGGCGATGTCCAATAATTTCACGAACAATCGGCGATCGACGTGCGATCGTGATACCCGCGCGCTCGCAGGACTCTGTATCCCCGAAGGTATTCGAACACGGCCATTTAAACTCCTTCACTTAAATACGATAAAAAGCTCCCCCGAATACCTGGAAAATAAGTAATAGGAGAGTCCACGCATTATCCCAATTACACGTACGGGCGCTAATCGTCTTCCATGAGTCCGTAGGGGCGCCTCTCTACCAGGACATTAACATTCCGAAAAACCGGTGATTCTCGCCGACGGTACCATCGACTCCGAGACCTCTATAACTACGAGATACTGTTCGTCCCTCTCTGTATATATGTACGAGCGCTAGTTGCCGGCATAAGAGCTGCTCAGCTGGCTATTAAGGGCTGCGTGGTGGCCCGAGGCCGGAATTAGCATACCCTCGAACCGAACTCCACCTCCGCACCGATATCTCGGCTGCACGAGGAGGAATATAACTTAAGTTCAAGCGGATATTATGCCACCATTCTTCCCTCCCCCGTGATCCGCCCTCCCCTGGCCTTCCCTTAACCATATAGGTGGATATATCGACTGGACCGTAAGAGGCGATAGAAAGGGAGGGTTGCTGCGCGGTCAAGGAGGAAGGTGGACGCTGGTCCTCTTCCTTATCGACCAAGATCTCTTTTAATTGTAATTATATGCGGCGTCGCACCAGATAAAAATCGAACGAAAGGAGCCCGGCTCAATAAGTTCTGATTCCAGTCCCACCCAAGCGCGTGCCGTTAACGCCCAAGAATCGAGGAGGTTAGACCCCGGACTTGTACTCGGATTTACCATCGCGAATCTATCCGGTATATTAGGACTCTCAACTGTTATTATTCAAAACAGATTTGACGTTAATACCGTGATTAGTTGCTGAACGGTAGTCAATTGATTTGGACGCGTATTAGATCTTCAGTACGAGTACTACTTTGATCTTGATCGTAAGTTTTCGACTATAAAATACTGCATTCTGAACCCTAAAATAGTATCATGTTTTCAGAGAGTAGAAAGTGGCGATCATTTTAACAATATCGTAGAATATGCACCTCGATGTTTTTAAATATAGATCGAGATTGTAGAATCTCCATACATACAAAAAATGTTGAAGCCAGTTTGTGTTTGCAAACGTCTTGCAATGTATTACCAATGATCTGTATGCGGAAAATTTTCATTGGGACGAGAAAGACTCCTAAGTACTATCAGAAGATTAATAAAATTTACTAGTTTCAATTTTTATTGTAATTAAAAGACACACTAAGTTGAGATACTCTAGAAAACGAACACTTGAAATGAATCTTTGTTATATGTTATTCTCACTGTATAATATTAACTATGTAATATCGATACAAAACCGAAATAGCGCTAGTATGTTTCCGATTAAAAGTGCTCGCTTCTGGAGCAGTAGTTTTTAATCATGAATTATCAATGTTTCTAAACTAGCATAAAATGCCAAAAACTAAATATTGCGTCAATATTACTTGCCTCACTTATGCAGAACTCTGGTTATTCTAACTAATAGGGCAAGCGAAAGTGTTCGGATAACAAAATTCTGACTTACACACAATGTTGCAATATACAATTAATGATGCGAATTGCCCTAAATTAATCTGCTAACACGTGAAACCGACAGTACAAAATTCAGACAATCGAGATTACATTATCACAAGCCGAATGTGTCAATGTTCCATTATCAAAATGTCTAATCCAGCAATTACAGTACCTTTTCTAATTTATATAATCTCGAGATCAATTCTGCAGAACTAAAAACTTCCGAACTGGAATTATTTAAACGAAAGAAACGTACTTCATTCGCTTTGAGAATTTCGATTATCGCGCACCGTTCGAAACTGTATTTCCGGTGTAATCTTCCCACAGGGCGGAGTATTATTACGGAGAACATTTGCGTGGTGTATGCTCTAATAAAATAAGGAGCGCACTGGCGAGAGTATTTAAAACCGTTTTCCGGTCTGGCAATTACGCCTTTCAAGGAATCCAATAAAAAGCCCGAGGAATAAAGATTATGGAAGAAGTCACGTCGCGACGTGAACCAGTACATTCTATCAGAACCGTCCCGAGCGTTTTCTCTGCAAAGCAAAATTCTTTCTCCGCGCTTTTTCCGCTTGATAGAAAACCGGATACGATTAATCCAAGCCCAGCGGGCTTCGATGATATTATGGCTGATAATTGGTCGTTCAGGTATCTCGTACACGCAGGAGGAAGAAAGAAGAAGAAAGATGGACACGGTGGGGAGGTAACCAGCGAGATAACACGGCGCAACTCGCCTCGGCCAACCCATAACTAAGGTGCGCCTTATTTAAGGCATTATAAGGGCCCTAATTAATACAATGTGGGGGTAGGCGAGATTTTTTTTTACGAGGCCGCAAGGTTTTATCGCCAATTAAGTGGTGCGCGCCGGACTTGGAACAAGAAAACAGCATTCAGAGAATACGAGAGATCAGCGGAATAAGAACAGTAAATGGAAATAAAGAGGGCAAAATGAGGATAGAATGTTGCGTGGTCATCGAATTTTTTCGCCTAGCATCTCAAAATTCTGGTGGCAGTCTTCGACGTCGATTTGCACTAATTTTCGATAAAATGAACTGTAGAATTTAAATGTGGAATAAAGAACTTAGGATAACAGCAATTTCTAGCTTGAGTTGAAATTGTTATTAACTTGTTGGATAATGCTATGTTTGGACAAAAAGTAGCACGAGTTAAATATAATAATTTATGTAGAATCAATATTGTGGCCTTTAGACTTTTGCAAACTGACAATCAATGTATTGAATTAAATTTAATATATTCTGAAATATTCAAGGTTTTGTTTCATTGTTCAATAATTATCCTAACGTAATCTTATAGTATATTGTAGTTAAGAATAGACACGGCACTACATGTAGAAGTATAAGAAATGTTAAATTACAAATTTGTTAACTTTGACATTTTATGTCCAGATGCTGTGAATTGATCTAAATTCTATTAATACCTTGAAACAAACGATAATTTTACTTTGGAGACTACATCCTCGCATTTGTTTCAAAACTTACTCGGTGATTTTTCACTTTTATTACTTGCAATTAACTTTTTTTGAAGATTTACGATGAATTATAATATTACTTCCATAACTTATTATAAATTGAATTTATAATAAGATTGAAACAGTAGTAGTAAAGCTTGAATAAGAATTTCTTGATCGTTAGTATAACAGTATAATGAAATAGCTGGAATAAAAAATACATTGTTGAACAAAAACATTCCTGGCACATATAAATACACAGGCACATTGGACTGCGTTACATGCTTTTACAAATATTTAAATTATTTATTTTAATTTACGTTATCGTATGTATTTTTAAATGATCAGTTCATATCAATTTGAACCGTCATAATCATCAGTAGCGATAAAAATTCCAAGTAGAAAATAACACATAAAGATCTTAGTTATCATTCTTGGACAATTACATTCTGTAGTTAAAATTAATTTATCAATGTTTCATTTCCAATAGACAATTTGTCTACTTTCTCAGCCAAATCCAAATTACTTCGTGTGTGCTTTATTTAAAAAAAAACTCGGGATCTTGTATTTTTTAAAACACTCACTTTTACTGTGAATATTTACTAAATTTACATATTTCGCAGCTTATACAACCTAGTATTTTTTTAAATACATTTTTATATTAGAACTACATTTTCAAAAGTTTTTGAATTCATAATCTTGATGTGATTTAGTAGCGTATATGTTGCAGTTCGAATTGATCTAATTGTAAGTTCATACGGACGTGGAACATGGAGAAAGTTGGCACGGCAAAGGGAAACGATATGAATTTCTTCCTGTATAACATATTACATCAATACTCGCATAAATTCTTCTGTCGGGATTTCATAAGCAGGAAAATTCTGAAGCATTCATTCATTTCCTACATTCTAAAAATATTACCGACTACAAGAATTCTTTCTTGATTTTGCAATAGTCGTGAGAAAAAATATTGCTTATTAAATATAAGCTTACTATAATATCTTATTTGTCGAAAATAATTTTAAACAATCTGTTAACTGTATATCTGTTTACATAGAAATGAGGAAGTTGTTTTACATACCTATAACCACATTAGAACTTACATTTGCCTTCGAATAATCAACTAAAATACCGTCTCTCAATTTTAATATTAATAATTGTAAATATATTATTACTGTTTTGTTTTATTATATTATATTGCACTTGTACACTGAGCTTTTGTACTTTTTCTTTGCTGAATAAGAACACTTTATTGTCCAACGCTTTTTAAAGTGAAGCAAATACTAATCAAAATTCTAATACAATAATCACGGTAATTACAACATGGATTCCAAAAAGATTTCTAACTCTGCGAGCCGAGAAAAAAGCTTTTAAAATCCTCCGCGTTTCTATCGAAGAATATCTTCTAACGTAACGCAGGTCCAACGTGTAGATTACGATTTCATCTCGGGAAATATTACGTGAAATCGGTGTCGCTAAAAAATGAAACACCTGCTAAAATATCATCCGGTTCCCGTTGCATTTCCCGTTTCTGCTTCGATTCTAATCGAAGGCTCGCTGATTCCATCGTAGAATTGATTTCCTTCTCATCTGAATATAATTCTCCTTGGACGATCACGGCCGCCGCAGATATAATGACGGAGTTATGCCGTAACACCTCGGAGGCATCTCTATGTACATATATATATACATATACATATACATCTATACAGCGTACGTGCATTGTGTGCCGCGTGGAATATTCAAGCATATTGCAAAGCAACGCGATCAGCTCACGGTTCCTTGCCAGTCGACTCGTGACTGATCGTATGCTGGCATTCTGAAACAATCAATTAAATATCATGCTCGACTGACTCACGGACCTCGAAAAAATAGTGGACACGTCCGTAACAAATCGTAAAACATGCGGATTTCAGCCTGAAATTGATCCACTCCGCCGAACTGCTCGTAATACAGTTACACGGCGCCACGAGTAACGAAACATCTTTTTCCTGGTGTTCGTTCAATAGTTATACACTATGACAATTGATTTATCGATCAGCTGCCTTCCCATGCGAGAGCCATTCTGTGCTTACACTTATCGTAAATTTGTAGACAAGTCTATCCGGTCGTGATCGAATAATAAACACAAGTGCCATGATGTTATTCGGAGTAAGACCTAATCCGTGCGGCAATCGAGAAGGAAGTGGTTCAATTTCTCAAACACGTCGGACGTATAATGGATAATTACTCGTGCGAAGCTTCGTTTCTGGCTGAACTCGAAAAATCAATGAGAAATACATGCATATTTACAAATATTATTGACGATTAAGCTTATGTCTGTGGTTCTGTGCTTAACGTTACTTAACATTGTAACGTATAGCATGATCTTCAGAGAATTTATCACTTCTCTGGGACAATCTTTTTTTCATAAGAGAATGAGTTGGTAGCGAAAGTATTGAATGAAATGTTGAAATTGTAGAAACTAAATGATTTCACACCACTATTGGTAAGAATAATTTATAATAAAGTGGCTGTGGCAAATTCGACTCGTATTTAATGAAAATTTTAAGCTAGTAACAAAAAATGCCACTATTTCTACAAAAATAATAATGTGATAAGAATAATTTATAATAAAGTGGCCGTGACAAATTCGACTCGTATTTAATGAAAATTTTAAGGTAGTAACAAAAAGTGCCACTATTTCTACAAAAATAATAATGTGATAGCAATTTGTTATCACCAAATGATTAACTCTGGTAAAATGAACTATACGATATACTCAGAACACAATTATAAAGTTAGACAATGAATAATATGATACTTTCTCTAAATAGTTCTGACTCATTAATATGTTAATGAACAACTGTACACACTGTATTACAAAATATTTATAAATATTTTCGTGAGAATTTTACTCCTCTTATGGTCATACTTTATATCTATACTTTAAAGCTGTTATTCCCGCAAAGTTATCCAAACAAGTATAATCAGTATATAATAATAGAATAAAGATAATTTGCATCCATTGTAAGAAACAGGAGTCAAATAGAGGAATCAAATTCTCTATTCAACTTGCTCTTTGAACAGGAGTCAATTCTTTCTCCTTAATTAATTTGAATAATCTTAGTGCATACAATTTGCGGCCTGGTTATACCAATTTCGATGTATAAAACACTGCTAAACAAAAGCATCATTAATATCGCTAGCAGCGCAATAAATTGTCCGAGGATCGCGTCGCTCAACTATGTAATCGAAGCTTAGCTGGATCGCGGAACCACGTAGGAGCAATAAATTCTTTCGGTCACGAAACGCAAACTTTCGAACAGCGTGAAGAGGCTGCCACAGTCAAGACAAAGCGGGAGAATAAAAAGAAACGGTTCCCGCGTCCAGCGCATATCAAAATCGGGCAGCCAGTCCTCTCTTCTTTATACAACAAATTGTTCGCGCGAGATTTATTGAACCCTAAAGTATATTTCATTACGGCTGACCCTCATTGTCGAACGCGGGACATACCCCCTGAAACGGCTGTAAACAGCCGCCAGAACCGCGCAATTCGTTCAGAGCTCGTAACTAATTTCCGAACGTCCGGTACTAGCGGAGTGCATAAATAACCAAGCAATCGTGGGTGACGAGTTTTCGCGTCACATGGGAAGACCTTAAATCTCTTCGGGGCCGAAGTGACGCCTCGTAATGCGGGGTTGCCCAAGTTCAATCGGCGACGGGGTAAGGAGCGAGGACGGCCGCGCATCGGCGTTACGGTCCCGCATTGGCAGGCGTTTGAAATACACTCGGCTGAATTATGAACCGTAAAAACTCGAAGTATAGCGGCCAGGACGAAACTCGTGGGGCTTTAACCCGACGGTAACCGTATTCACCCTTGCGGAGGGTTATTACAGCGCGTGACTCGGTGTGGTCTGCGGTCCAAACACCTCGGCGGGATGCCTGGCCGAGCAAGGACGAGAAAAAACCGGCAAGAAAATGTGAGGGGGCGAGAGATCGCAGACGGGTAGAAAACCAGACTGATCGACAGTGAAATCTCGGACTGGTGGTTACTGCGTGGAAATGGGATCGATTATACAGGGTCGACCAAATGTCACTTTCTGATTTCTTTTCATCGTAGATTTGTATAAATTAAATGGAAACACAGAAATTAATTAAGAACTTGAACATTGAGTCAGACAGTTCTTTTCGCCGTAGTTTTCTTTTAGTTCTGGAAAATAACGTCCATGAACCGTTCACAAATTTTCTTGTCACGGTCAAATTTTCAAATTTTCTTGATAACGTATTTATTTGTTTAATGATTTTAACCAGTGAATGCTTTTTCAATGGTCACAGTTTGAAGAGATGCTTTCATAAAGATGAAGTTAATATATACAATTACATAAGAATGGTATTTGAATAATTCTAAAATGATATCTTGTGATACATTTTTATTTTGCTTTCTTCTCTGAATTATAATTAATGTTGATCCTCTGTTATTATTAAATATGCACTTTCTTACACTTTTTAATTCACTGTGAATTTTCTTGAAATGAACGAGAGAAGGGTTAAACAGCAAAAAACATCGACAAAGACATATTAAATGGCCTTATAAGATTAACTTTTTATTATTGATTAAATCAGTGAATATAACTTAATAATGAATATAAATAGTTTACTATGAATTTTCATATTATTCTCGTGTTTACGAGAAAACTTAATTTCAAAGAAACTTATGGAATGGTATATTATATGGTATTATATGATACTTGTTGTATACCTAATGATTACGTTCTATACACCTCATTACCGTATAATAAATGACTTTTATTAAATTATTCAATCTATAAACCGTACCATAACATTAAGTTTGCTCATGTATTTAATACCAATGCTAGAAAACTTGTTGAAAATCTCTACAAAATTCCAAACAGTGTAACTATAATTGAGAAGAGAATATTTCACATACGTATACACACTGAATTGCACATTGTTTATATCAGCTGATTCATAAAATGCACTTTAGAGATTAATTACTAACTGGTCACCTCTAATATTATTACATCAAATAGAAAATGCAGCGAACCCGAAATGTCTCCATCTTCGGAAAACAGCGATGATGAAACCGGCAAGGTAACAGTACCTATTATGAAACATCGCTTAAATGTGACTCCTCCTTGAGCAGTTATACAAACACTGCAATACAAATTAGATGGGACATACAAAGGTGGATGTATAATTCTACCCATATTTTTGGAAACGGGTAGAACGAGTCCATGATAATCTTATACCCCCTGAGAACTGTTCCATAATAGGAACTTTTACCTTATTCCTCTAGCATTCCCATCCGAATGCATCGATCGGTGTTGATGAATTTCAGCTTGCTCCGCCGGAAGTGTTTGGGCGTGTTAGTCA
>CM052166.1:1583708-1697355 GCA_028455555.1 Augochlorella aurata | reverse complement strand
TTGATACTACAGATTTAGATTTTATATACAGACTCATGAAAATAATGAAAAAAACGGTTTTCGATTGTATGAGAAGTTATTTGTTGTAACAATTTTATATTTAATTGAAAATGAGTAATTGCGATTTAAAACAGTAGAAAAATGACAAAGAATTAAGACAATCGAATATTGCAAACATATTCTTAAATGACACGTGTTTCTCGTAACAAACGTAATCTAATCTAGGAAATCTAATTATGACTGAATTGTTTCATTGCATTGCGTATCATATAATATATTATTATAATGTATTATTAATTTATATTAATGTTAATTATTATTAATACGTTAATAATAATTAATGTGTTATTAATAATAATACATTATATAAAGATTAATTATTGCATGAAAATGGAAGGAGATAGCTTAACGTGCAATGCATTTATTCTTTCAATTTAAATTAAAAATACAGCTCATGCGGAATAGGAAAGGAAAGGGTAGCAAAGGTAAACAGGATTCTGCGTTCCAAATTGCCTCGTCTTATCGGTTGGCCTTTTGCCATGAAATATTAAGATAATCTTCTTCTACATATTCAAAGAATAATTCGACGATATCAGATAATATTACTCACGCTTAATCTTTCGACTTTCGTAATCTCTCATCTGGGCCGAGCACCTTAAAACTCAAATGGAGTATCATCTCGAGGCACCTATATTTCGAACTCTTTAACATTTTTTTTAAGTCCGTATGATTTATTGGATCCGTTTAATTTATTCGTATCGAGAAAATAATTTACTCGGTTTTAATTTATTTTCGTAAGCGTCAGACGAAGCGAATGACTCCAAAGAATCAATTTATATTCGGAATATTTAAATAGAGATGTTATAAATTAAATTATAAACTTTATTTCAATCCACACTTTTACGTTGAAGCGTTTGGTATTTTTACAAATATTTAGCCTCGACTATTACACTTTCTGATCGCAAAAAAACGAAATATTTTGCATTTTTACCGATTATGAAATGTACTAGGATTTTCCTAATTATTCGATTCAAGAGGAAATTTATTTCGAACGAATTACAGTAGAGTCTCTCTTATCCGAACATTTATTTCTACAATATTATAATATCCAAACGTTCCCTTATCTAATCATTGTATTATTTAGATTCATTACCTCTTAGTAAAGAACTTAAATTTTTAGATGTCAGAATGTTTTGGTATCAGGATACAGCAGAACTTCGATTATCCGAATTAAAAATTGATAGTTAATTTCTTTTTATTTTCGCTAAATTGTTGATACACTGGTAGTATAAGATGATAAGTCGAGGTTTAATTGGGGTCCTTCTAAAGTTTCAGTGTTATTACTTGGAAAATAATAGAAAATATAAATAATAAATATCGAGAAAAATATGTATATGTACGTATGTTCTCCAACTTATCTGACATCAAAAATTTTGATTAATATTTATTTCACACGTAGATCATTATAGTTTCACCTATAATAAGACCTATAGTAAGATTCACCGCCATAAGAACATAAAATCTACAGTTCACTAACTTTGAGCTAGATCATCAATTATTGACAATTGCAAGGTTACCAATTTTATGTAAACAAATTTACTAAAAATTGTTTAAATTCACAATAATTCTACGTAAAAGCCGTTGTCAGAATTGTATTATACGTGCCCATAAACCCGTAAGATAGTTTATTTCACACTGAACAGTGCATAAAATAATAACGCGAATTAGCTCCGCGTCCCGGCGATTTTAGCCCACTATGCTACGCGTAACGATACTGCATTACGACCGCGTGCGTCAATTAAATGAACACCGATATCGGCTTAATCACGCGCATTTACAGGAAACTTTATGTAGAGAATGACGAGACCACGATGAAAAGAAGTCACCTGGGTGACGTTCATGTGACGTTACAACACACTCCCGCTGCGAATATTCATTACATTCCCTTACGGTTGATCTCCTTCGCGCTGGTAGCTCCTGGCTTCACGGGGCCCATTCGCTCTTCTCACAAATTAATCATAATTAGTTGTGAGATGTCCTCCAACGGTCCATCGCGGTCGAGAGAGATAGGGATAGAGGCGGGAGAAAGAAAGAGAAAAGGAGGAGACGATAAAAAAGGAATGAAAGGGAGGGACACGAAGAAAGGAGAGACGAAAGAAAATCAGCCGCTCGAAGCGTGCATCCGCTCTCTTGACTCTCGACGAGGGTACCGACGTTGCCTTTTCGAATCTCCGCACCATCCTGATTTTATTTTCGGGCCAAATTGCGCGCAATTTTCGACAAATGGGCAGGTGTCCGCGCAAGAATCCTTTCGCAGCTCCTGACGTCAATTAACAATGATTGGTCGTTGTCGAATGGTTATTATTTCTAATTGTCGGCCGGAAATATTCCCGAACGGACCCTGAGTTTCTTCTATTTCCACGACACTCGCCGATTGTATCGTTATGCAAATCTTCTCGTTCGATGAACCGCGGAATAATTATCGTTCTATTCTTGCTTTTGCTCTAAAAATACCGGTCGGTTTTTGACAACGCTTCGACAACTTTCATGGATCGTTTTGTCGGCTAACAGGCCGAATGTTCAGATTCGTTTTTGCATTATTACAAGCACAAAGAAGAAAGTTCTCCCCTAACTTAGCACCAGAATTACCGAGAACTAAAGACGATTTGGTATACATTGTTTTATAATAATGACAAGACTTACCGAAATGTCTATCATTTATAATTTCTGTAATCGTAAAAGCGAAAATCGGAAACGACTCATTTCGTTCGGTAGTTCTAGCGTTAATTGTGCCAATGCTACGGCAATTCTGAGAATGAGAATTGAAATTCTACTAATGCGAAGTGATATTATCATTTTAATTTTTGAACAAAATACTTTGCTTTTTGATATATTCAATTATTTCATCGATTAATTGTATAATGCAATGAAAAGCAATGGATTCTTATTACTAGACTGCGGATTTTTATACAAAATGAAAACTATCTCTACTAATTCCAGGATACAATTTATTATTTATTTATTTACATTAACAATTTTAACGGGCTTAGAGAAATATAACAGTGTTTGCGTCTTTCAATGTTTTATTATCTTGCACTTGAATTAGTCATTTTTCTCATAAATGGATGAAATTTACTTACTAATTATTGCATGTGACATTGATGTATTTGTTTATAACTATTTGCTGACGAGTGTAAGATGGTTTTTAATTAAGTGCCTTTCTTTTTCATTTCTTTTTTAACGTAACATTTTTCGTTTATTCTGAAACAGCGCTGGCCGACGTGATTTTTTTCACTGATTCTCTAGACTCACTCAAATACTTTTCCCAAGTATTTTTCATGGAACATTGTAAACGTTAAGATTTTGATTTCATCATAATGAATGTTTTGAGAACGATTAATTATAAATTATATTAATAAGCACAGTTTAGTATGATGCTCTGAAAGCGTGCAACTAATTTCTGTCACACCCTGTATATTCAGTTGCTACCTTCAGTTACTAAGAGGCTGCTGGAGGTAGATGATCAAGAGAAAGGACTTTTTAGTTACGTATGCCACCTGTTATATTCTTGCTTCCTTCTCCACCGCTCCAGCGTCCTTATGAACGTAACTAGCAACAGAAGTGCAGGTATTTTACTTCGTTTCTTATAACGTAATGAGCTCGACGATAGTCACGACTAATGGACTTTAAAAGAAGAAAGAATCCTTGTGAATTAGTTAAACAGTTAATAAAGTTAGCATTACTATGTATTATACATAGTGGTTTTATAATCAACGTCGACTGAGTATTTCATTCGCAGAATGCAATGAACGGACACAGAGCTATTAAATACTATCACAAATTGAGTACACTATAGTTTTTAGAAAATACAAACATTTCACAATGAAGTAATTATGGTTGTCAGTAACGATTGCGGACATTTATTCTACACAAGTATTTTCGCTTCGAGTATTCTTATATTAGAGAATAAATTTTATTAGATTTAATACACAGTAACAATTAGTCTGTGTTACCTAATATATTTCTAAATAAAGATTGTAATTTATTATAAAACTTATTTTAACATTCAAAATTCAAAGATCTCGAGTTGAAACTTAATAAGATCGTTTAAAGTAATATATTAGTTGAATCATATTCAAGGCGTGACAATATATCGAGTATTTTCAATTCTTGGCACAATTCGAAGTATTTTTGAATGATTTGTAATTGAAAAGTAGAAATTATCCTTTAAATACACTTCACAAAAGAATTGTAAATTGCAAAAGAATTTACGGTATTTTCCTGAAAATATATTATCAGAGATAGAAAATTTTTAATTTGAGTTACAAACCGAACCGTTGTGTGCAGCGACATTGTTGCCGTCGGCTTTCCATCTCCAACGGCAGATAAATCATAGATAGGTCCACTTTCCACACGCACAGTGTACCGTGTTGACTTTCCTCGCGGAGTTATTTCGCTGAGAGAACCAACCATAGGCGAAACCACTCGATCCTCCAGTCTCGAAAAATACTCGTTCCTATACTTCAGTTTACGAGTTTTGGTCAGTCAAGAAAATCGTTGGGTAATCCCCGTGCAACCGTTTATTTGCTGTACGGTTTCAGCTACTTTACGTCTGCTGATGATGGAGTATACATAAATTTGAAGCTCGTCGCTGAATTCTGATTTCGCTACATGCCCCTTTTTTTACCATTGTATCGGAAAAAGTAGAATTTCAAGTAAAAATCTACTATCTAAAATTATAAAATTATTGTTATATTATATAATAAATATTATTGCCATTGGAAGTATATTTTTATTTTTAATAATTTCTAAGTTAACTAAAAGGATAGGAGTTTTATGGGTAGATTTATCTTTTAAGCTCAAATCTCCTTAATTAAATGAAAATTAAAGTTGTTTAATTTTATGAACATAATCGTGGCTTGCTTGTAATCGCACTTCTAGGATATTGTTAAATAATTCCTTGCAAAATAAAAATTTTCTACGTCGGTCGCAGAAAATAGAGGATCGATAGAAAATTATTTCTTAATCATTTTTAATAAGTTCGAAGTACTGTAACATGGTTTTTTGATTCTTTCAATATTTTTATTCTTTTTCATCGAAACTACTCATTTTTTTATAAATGCAACAGATAACCTGGGAGGATATATAACATAAAATTCGTGAAGCGCACATGCTGTTGGATATATTATATCGGCTATAACGTGTCTGTTCGTGACACACCGTTTCTACTTATTGCGTCGACTATTACACAATTGACAAATTGTCAATCTGTATCAAAAACAAAGCACCGCATAATTTTATTGCAATTCCTTATTGTTTCTTCACTCAATATCGCCTTTTTATATTATTTAAAAAGAATGAAAAGGAGAAACAAAAGAGAAGGAAATAATACTACAGCTTAAATACAGATTAGTATCACTTTTTTACATATATTTAAATTTAAGATTGAGGGATATTAAGTGTAATATTAAAAGGCATTATTTCATTTAAAGTCCACCCTCAAGAGGACATAATTATTTATAACTGATTTATACAAAATAAAAATTGTCGAACTTCATTCCAGAAAATGGAAATTAGACAAAAATAATTGTAATAACAACAACATTGTTAAATTCTTCCAACGTCTCCTCGACTTTGTAATTATCCTGTTCATATTTGTCATAAATCCGCAAAATTTGCAGTGTATTTAAGATATTTAAAAAAAAGCATTCGTAAGTGTTCGTCCTCTAAGAAAGAACTGATCAGCGGAAAGGATTAATTAATAGGGCGCAAACTCGAGATGAAGAGGTGGGTGGCGTCATGGTGTCTGCGAGTGGTGTGCGTTAAACCGCCGGGCACCGCCCCTCGGTTATAATTAGTGGTCATAGTACTGGCACAGAGAGAAAGACAGAAACCTGCTGGTTTTATAGGGGTCGATGAGGCGGCGCCCTCACGCTTTTCCATTAGACGCGAGAATTCGCGCCTGCGCCCCGCGATTAATTACAGAGAGGGTTGCCAATCGGAAGAAAAGCCAGAGTGCGCGGTCCGGACGCGCAAACGCGCTAATAATAATTATTGACCAATCGCAGGATTCTGTGAGAACAAAGGAGATAGTGTTAGCTCCGGTTATCGATAATTTCTTCAATTTATTTCTGTTGTTGACAACCGACAATTCACGACCGTGGATAAATAATAAACATATGTTAAATAACTTTTCTAAAATTGTCAGACGATACAAAATTGCTGAACAATACAGGATCATACTAGAGTTCTTGTAAACATTGCAATTGGGTAGAGTAACAAAAAAGATAAAAATATTACATTTTCCAATTTTTCTTCTGTGTGCATATAACAAAAATTTAAACGATGCATTATTATCGTTATTAAATTATACAGTTACTTATTATTAAATTAATCTAAGGATCATTTGCGGGGAAAGAAGTTGCGAATCATAAAATGTTTATAAAATACTGTACATATGTACAATTTTATCGTACCATTCATAACACAATTTGAATTATGTTTGAAACTGTAAAATATAAGTAGGATCTCTGATATGTATCCAAATCTTTTATTTGTTATAACTCTTTTATTTTCAGTAGTTAAGTTATAACATTTCATATATTCATTATTGCCAAAGAAAATTAGGCAATATAGTTCTTTACTAAATAAACTATTATTTAGTAAAGAAACTTTATTCTTTACTAAATTTATTTATTTACTAAATATATTTTATATTAACATTTATCCGACTAAAATATATATCTACAAGCACCTGATATCTAATTTTTTCTGACAACCGAATCTTTGATTCGACAGTACTTTTCCTTGGCAGTAGTCGGTTTAATTTCCCAACGTTTCTAATCGCCGTTTCTATATAATGGTCGCTATAAGTCTGATTACCAATTATAGTGGCTTCAGCAACTAGATAAAAACTGGTCACACTGGGTGCAATCTTTGACTTTCACCCGCGAAGTGTTACTACCATATACAGGGTAGATAAACGCAAGAGTCCTTCACCTATCAATCTCCTACAACGTGTAAATACATAACTCTCACACTACATCGAATCACTATCAACACTTTTATACTGTCATCAGTTTCGTTAGGTATCACAAATGATTGAAGAATGAAGATTTTCCATAATATATGAATCATCTGTAACATTTTTAACGACAGAGCTAAACATCTTTAACAAATAGCTAAGATTATTATACACTCATAACAGATCGCTGATGTTTATTGCGTAAATTATTATCGGCATAAAAGTGATAAATAAATAATCAAAATCAATAACGAAGGAGTCGATTCGATTGAGTAGAAGCAAGTGTTTTTACCCTTTTCCTTACAATTATCCGAAAGTTTAATTTTTGTAATATCCTGTTACCAAAACATTCGATGATCCAAGAACTTCGTTCAAATTCTCTACTGAGCGACAATGTATCTGAATGATACAATGATTTGGATACGAGAATATTGTAAAGATAAATATATGGATAAGGGAATTTCTATTTGAATTTCTAACGATCTCGCGTGCCGGCAATAGTAGTTAATCTAGTAGTTGATTCGTCGTCCGGTACAGTAGCTCCGATCTCCCGCAATTGCCTTAGAAAACGCGTATTCCGCGGAAAGGTCCGCAGTCTGTTTATTACTTTATTACCGTCCGAAAGAAAGCAGCGTATTAATCATCGGCTGTGGCACGATCGTATACTCGTTTTCCGGATAGGAGGCAGAGTCTCGACTCGTGGAAAAGTAGGAGACCGTGGAAAAGCGGAATGGGCAGAGAACAAGGAAATCGAAGAGAGGAAGAGAGATCCCAGGAGAAGGAAACGAAAGTATAGGGGAAGACTCGCGTTTAAGGATCCCGTTTAAGGATCCCTCCCCATCCTTTGCGCGACGCACCCTCAGCCCCGCCGACCACCTCCCTCCAAAGAAAACGAGCGAAATAATAGGCACTTGTGCTTGCCACCCACGCATCCCTCTTCCCCGTCTGCCTCGTCTCCCACCTACCGATTCTCTTTCTCTCTCTCCCCCTTTCTCTTACCCTATTCCTCCGTCTCTCTTTCACTCCGCTCGGTGGAGAGCATTTGCAAACTCCAACGTGTACAATAATAATTACTGTTCGCAGATACTCCTATCCACCCTTTCTCCCCGTTCTCCTGCTACCACCACCAGGACGAATGGCGTGGCCTCCCCTCCATATGCCGCGGACAGGGTGGTCCTGGTCCACGCCTACCCAGCATCCCTAGCTCCGAGCAACCTCGTTTCCCCTCTACTCGCCGCACCTCGCCTCTCTTCTCTCACTTGCATCCCCTTGGAGGATCTCTCGCGGTCGCGCTCTCCTGCTTTCTCTCTCCCCCTCTCTTTCTCTCTCTCTCTTTCCCTCTCTCACCCCCCTCTCGCTCTCTTTCTCTCTCTTTTTCTCTCTGTACACTAAAGCCAAGGGAACGACGCTTCGAGGAGAGAAAAGCCGGCTAACGAGAAGCCGACGCATCGGCAGAGGGGAATGCTAAATAGATGTTAGCTACGTTCCTTTCTGTCTCCTCCACTTCCGCTCCTCTCTCTTCTCTTCCTCAGGACACCATTGTTCCCATCTTTCTTTGCTTCTTCTTCGTCCCTTCCTTCTCTCTAACAATCTTTCTCTTTCTCCTTTTCAATCTTTCTCGTTCTCTCTTCGAATCTTCCTCTCTTCTCTCTCTCATCTTTCTCTCTTCTCGCTCGTCTTCCTCTCTCCTTTTTTCAATTCGGTATACGGACTCTCCCCACCCAGGTGGCCAGCAACCCCCACCCAGCCGGAATCTCGCGTACTCTCTTGAAATAAGCTTGCCCCCCACCGGCGAACGTATAAACATACGACGCCCGACGGAAACAACCGACCGAATCCGAGAATTCTCTATATTGTCGCGTTACAAACGAACGCTATCGTCGCGCGCGCACGCTGTGCCAGCCGCGGCGGTCCTTTTCCTTTCTGCACGCGTACTCCCTTGCCCTTTTTCTTCCCTCCGACTCGAGTGCGAGTACGAATTCGACTACGCGGGCCTAAAGCATCGATTGTATAATAACAACGATGAAAAGGAAACTAGAGCCGGCTCTCGAGCGATGATATCGATGCCAACAGAGGCCTCCTTAGCTCCACCGATCTGCTCGCTCTCCATAGTGGGACAAATGGGCAATCCAGGTGGCAAAAAGTCGTGTCAGGTAGTGGATAGATCTTCTATTTGTTCTCATTCCAGAATATATACCGAGACTAACGACAACCATAATAATATATTTGGTAACTATGCAAGCTTTAGACATCGTTGCACAAAAACTTGGAATCGTAACACGATGAAATTATATATTCATTTGTATATTATAAGGAACATTGTATGAGAACAACTGGTAGTTGTTTTCGAACTTTTATTGATTGTAAACTATATCGTGCTTGAGTAAACGTTTTGAAAACAGTATACAAATTTTTGTTTACCAATACATTTAACAAAAAGTTCTCGAGACTTATATGCCGTTTAGTTTGATTATAAAAGTGGAGAACTATTTCATACCAAGAGACACAGCCTTCAAATTTATATTGCGTAAAGTTTAACTATATAGAGCAGATTTTTCCGTAACGCAACTGCTAATATCTGCTGATCTGATTGTCGCAGCATTTTAAAGTTTTTCTGAGTTTGCTTTCAACTGTTTTGTAAAGGTTTGTTACATCAATAGTCAAATGGGCAATACGAAGTGAAAGTATGAAACAATTTAGCATTTTTATATGGATGGAATTATAAAGCTATTATGTTGTTCAAGATATTTATAGTAACGTTAATGTTAAGATATTTAGTATATAGATTCTTTTTCAGAGACCTTGTATCATTCTGTTATGCATAATCTAGCGAGCTGATATTACGTTGTATAATTATGTACGTTGTCTAATTTTGGAATTTGTGGTAGAGAGAAGTTTTAGTATAGTTTCACGACATGCTATTACCACTGATAATTTATCAATTCCAAACACTTTTCCGTGCGACAACGGCGGACCATAACGCAAACCTAGCGTGTCTGTCCATTGCGGGTTGTTTCTACTTACTACAAACGTAGACAGTGACATTATTAATCATAGTCCATGTTACTCGACTAAAATATAAGAAAAGTGTACAATCCTATAGCTCGTAGAACGATGCCTATCAAAATAATCTGCTTTTATAAATATTTTCTTATCTTAGAAAATGTTAGTTCGTTTAATTTGAGAAAGTTATTCTGTTTGAAGGGAGTGCGAATACTGAACCTATCATGGCGATCAAAATGACCGATTCCACATTTCTTATTTAAATATTTCTGACATTACAGAGCCACTTTTGTAGAAAATGATTGAATAAATTTCTTAATTCAAGCATACATTGTAATTCTTATAAAACAACACGTATCAGACGTCTTTACAGCGATCGTCGGTAGGTTCAGCGGTAATGCGAGTCACTCTACGCTTGAATTAAGAAATTTATCCGGTCGTTTCTTACAATTTCAGTAATTTTCAAATGAAAAATTTAAAATCGGCCGTATTGACCGGCACGGTAGGTTCAGCGACGATTATCGCTTCGACGGAAGCATTAGGATCCGAGTAATTAGAGGAAACAATTAAGAAGGGGATTCTAACGAGTTCGAAAATCAATCTCTGGTAACCAAAGCTTTGGACGTCTCCCGAGACGGGGAAAAGGGGATGACGCGGGTAAAAAGGAAGAGAAAGGTCAGGATACCGCGTAGCTCGTTCAAAGCGACAAACGAAGGTAAAGATGACTGGATAGATTCTTTAAGCGTTGCTCCAATCAGATCCCATGTCACTCGGTTCATTAATCCATTCAGGGTGTACTCTGAAATGTCCCACTCTGAAATGTTGTATCACAGAGTTAAACTCGTCCGAATGTAACGTCGTGAATATGTAATGGCGCACGGAATACGAAGAATCCCGAGCGTGACGAGATTCAATCAAATTATAATTGTGCCGCGTCGATGCACCTTTTAGAACAGTTTATGCTGAATCAAAGTTTGCATCTATAAATACACGCTTGTTACCATCGTAATTGCGTTAACGTATCGGCAGCCGAATCTACTATCTAATATACACGATGACTGACGGATTTCGTCGATCGGTTCGAAATGTTAGCTGACAATAAGAATTGGTTACAGCGAAGCCTCTGTTACTTAACTATCAATTCAGAAGATTGCTCTTCGACATCTGGAGAAAGAGAAAACACATCAGGTTCGCTATGTTGCGCTGTTATATTCTGAGTTGTTACAAACTATTGATACATTGCTTTGAAACGACTCGACCCTTCTGTTCTTGAACACATTCAATAATTAATTATTGACTACTGCGTATATTTTTACTGAACACATTTTGAGAATTACTTAACTTTACCATTGCTCGCAATTAGACAATTTTAGTAGTATAGTAGTTATATCTATGTTCTATGTAAATATTAAACAGCAGTTTTGTTTACGGAGCAATTCTTTGGTTAGGATTTTAATATATAATATATTTTAATATAATAAAACGTGACAATATTTACGCTACTACTTATGAAAATGTGACCGTAAGTTACAGAAATAGAGGTGTCAGTGTTTGTAAGAGTTTCAAGAACCTATAATATACAGCTTGAAATTCACGATTTCTCATCTGTTTTTATTTTTAAATGACTCGAAATGAGGAATTAAGATTAATTACTTAAACACTGGCGAAAAAATGTTACCTGGACGGTATAATAATATATAAAATTATAGATTACACTGATATATAATTAAGTAACTTTATTCGAAACAGTGACCAATAAATTGTTGAACATTCAATTTTTGTTTCGTAGTAATTCTAGTATTATGAATGCATTTATAATCTTGTGATCGATGAACTTGTATTTTCATTAGCAAAAATTCAAAACAAAATTTGTTCAGTCTGCTAAAGAATTTTAAAAAGTTAAATAAATAATATTTTTCACGAATGTCACAAATCCAACGTGCTTAGTAAAAGATTAAATTGAAAACAGTTTCCGCTCAAACAGAGAAATTTGTTTATTTTATGACGAGGATAAATTTTGCATTTACTGCAAATTCACATTGTTTCTCCCTTGGAAAAGAAATTTCCAGAGTTTTCAATAATTTTTCGATGTACACCGACGATGAGATTGTAACTACCCGCATCGGTTCGCGCGACCGATACCAAAGAGTAATCCAGCAGAGAGCAGCGCGGTTGAAACGAGGATTTGCAAACAATAGGCCCGAAGCGAGCTGGATTCTTTAGATGGCGGCTTGATACGCATCGAATTTACATATTATTGCTATTATTAGATAAACGGTCCTTCGAGCGCCTCTTTAACACTACGTGCTCGCCCTTCCAGGTATTTTACGAGCAACCGCGAGAGGTCCCCGGTAAAGCCAAGTCTATAGCTAAATCGACTGGTAGATAGACAGAAATTGAAACGCACCCGATTCAAATAGCCAAATAAATGGCATTGAATTAACAGTCGAGTAACCATCGAACTTTCGAAATTCTAGGAAATTCTCCGATTTTAAAAGATTTTTAAAAAATAAAAATTTGCTGCAGCGGTTATAAGAAACAGGAGCTAAATAAAAATGCATTTCATCTCTGAAATGTTTTAAATTGAAAATAATATTGTAACCCTCTTAAATTTTTTCTATTATTTGTGCTATTTTACGTCTCATCCATCAATTTTTGTCATAAATGCCTAAAATCCGCAGTCTAATTTTAACGTGGAATACTTATGGAATCCTTATTGGAATACTTTTGATACGTTATGCTATTTTTTCTAATAAGAGATATACCCCCTTTTTTTAAAAAAAAAAAAAGTATTAGGACATTTACAGAAAGTTAAATAAATTCGAGAAACCGATAGGAAATTCTTATAACTTCTTCAATTTATTTCAAACATTTCGGCAATACATCCACCACGTTTTTAACTATTTCTTGATCTAATTTGAGTATCCGTTTTATCAGTTCATCTATTATGCCTGTTCCTATTTGGTTCCATGTATCTTGTACTACGTTCCACATACAGTCAGGGACAAAAGTAAGTGGACAGATGATGAAAATGGATATCAATGAAATGTAATCAATATGGCATCATAATTATATGTTTAAGATTTATTTAACATTTATCTTTATAGTATATAGATTATCTGAATAACATTTAGAATAAATACTAACAGTCGGTGCTAACCCAAATTAAGTTTAAACAAAAAATCAACCAATCTTTGTTTTTTTATAATATATTTGATAATCTTTCTTTCTTCTAACATATTCTTTTTAAATAATATCGTTTCACGTGTAGAAAAAACTTCAATTAAACATCATTGGAATGATTGAAAATTCTTGAACAATGCTCTTTCTATCGCAAACATTTGAAAACTTGGTCGATCCCAAAGTTGCACCGTGTGATCTAATTATTGGCTACCTCTGATAGAAATGTTGCGGATATTATTGAAAAAAATTGTGATCCGGAAAGAGCCGGAATACGATCGGACACAAAACGAAGTTCGAGAAGCTGGCAACGCTGCAGCCGCGCACAACCGAGCCCTCTAGACCGCGTGACGCCAGGGTATCGAAATTGAAGACGCGGCTTCGGAAGGTACGGGGCCCCCGACGAAGTCGCAGAAGAGAAAACGAGAAAAAGAACGAATAAGGAAAAGAAGGGGGGGCACCAAAGAGGGATTGGTATCGTTCGATAAAACAGGGCGACGTTGGAAGCACCGATGGGCCCGGAACGATTCGAGGGGAGAAACACTGGATCGGCAGAGGGAGGGCGGGAACGAGTACGTACATACAATGGGGCCCCGAAGAAGAGAAGCCGAGAGCAAAAGCGGTGAATTAATTGTCGCTCGCGCCGCCGACGAAGCCGCTACGATCCGCAAGCCAGATTTGTGAGCTGCACGCGTGTATATCGTATGTGTATCTACCACCCCCTCCCTCCTCTCCACCGTTCAACTCCTCCCTTTCTGATCCCTCCTCTTTCATTTTCTCTTTCGCGCTCTTCCCCTTCCGTTCCCTTTTATTTGTTTCCTTCTTTGTCTTCTGCGACAACGACTGCGAAAAAGCTCGCGCAAAGACCACCACAATGATGATAGAAACTGACATCGGGACACTGAACCAGAGGTGGCGGACGCGGCGAAAGAGTGCGAGAACGTGAGGGATTAAGGATTGCATTATCAGTGAATAATCAAAACTTCCATATTTTTGTCGGCAATTCTGGTAATTCGTAAGGGTTCGTAATTCTGGTAAACAGTAATCGATTCATTTAACCTTTCTGTCAATAACCGAGCACCCTCTCGCACGTTCTCTTCAAAATATTTCTCACTCCCGGTAAAATATTTCAATATCTGGACAGAGCGTCGTTATTTCAAGGCCACGATGTTTTATAGCACTAAATTTAATAATAAATTAAAATTTTTTTACTAAATTGGACGATGAAGTTTTATATACGTTTGTTGAATATCCAGGGTATCCGGGTACTTTTACAACAGAAGAGGATAGGAAGTCTAGGAAGCAGTAGAAATTCTCGAAACAATAAATTGATTTTTTATAGCACTAAATTTAATAATAAATTAAAATTTTTTTACAATACTAAAATTGGACGATGAAGTTTTATATACGTTTGTTGAATATCCAGGGTATCCGGGTACTTTTACAACAGAAGAGGATAGGAAGTCTAGGAAGCAGTAGAAATTCTCGAAACAATTAATAAAAATAATATTGTATTGCGGTAATAAATATAAGATGAATAAAAATAGATATAGATAAATATAGGAGCGTAATGATACCCGAGTACTTTGGTTATAGAACAACGTCGTCAATTTTGGTTATCAATATAAGGGTTTTTACAATCCCCAATCTTTATTGGGTTAATTCCGATTTGTGTCTTGTTTCCAGAAATCTATTGTTTAACACCGAGCTTTGCAGTATTAAAGCGTGGTCGAAACGTTCGACTGATAAAGTAGGAACACCGTTTAGGGAATGGGTCCTGTTAAGAAGGAGAGGGTGGACAGGCGAAACTATAAGTTGTCACGAAATATTCAGCAACCAGGCCACTTCCTCTTTTTCTATTCATCCCTGCCTGCGGATTTCGCTTTTTTCCTGTTCCGTAGCTGGCTCTTTTTCCTCTTGTTCGTCTCCTCCTCCTGCCGCACGTTCTTTTTTATTTTTATTGATTATTCAATGGAAGCCAGGAGGTGCTCGTTAATTGATGGCACCGGCCATGGCCGAGCGCAGAAAAGGATAGAGAGAAAATCGAGGTGGGTCCCCGAAGAAGGGTCCACGAGACCACCATCGCCTTATTTATAACGCCGGGGGTAACCGAATTTACGATCAAAATCCCGCGTTTCGCGGCATTGATGGATCGCCGCGGCTGCGCGCCGCTTTTGCGGCGGCCCTGGTATTTTCAAATGAACCCACCCCTTTTTCCTCGTGAGACCCGCCATCGCATCGGCCAGGAAGACTTCCTCTCCGCCGTCATAGAATTTCTAGAAGGGCCGGCCTTTACTTGTCGCTCGATTCCGTATACGGCTGTCTTCTCGTCCACCTCGAGCTCGATCAAGCTTTCGACGGCTCGCACAATGAGATGTAGAAATATGTGTTACCGTTACATCGATTTATTCGTGTCGCCGCTTCGCATTCAGCCTTGGCTCCCAAACGATTCAATGAATTAACGAGTGCTTAAATTCGACGCGATTCGGTCCGACAGAGACCGTGTGTCTTCGACGATGGTATCACCCCTTGGGAAATTATAGATACGAGAGCGAAGTTTTTCGGATGTGTAATTAGCGACCGAATTTCAGATGTGCTTTTATGAACACAGCTTTTTGGTTTCGTATAATTTTACTCTGATATGACAACTATTCAAACGATATTGTGTAGAGCAAGACTGATATTCATATCGTATGTAAGAATTTGTTACTCGTATCGTTATTAACACTTTACCGACCGGTCATTTCCCTGACACCGGCCCTGTTTCAGCTTAGACCTCCGCGCACAAAAGAATGAGTAGATGCCATTTGAAACAAAAAAGGAATCAAGAATGTCACTTTCACTTTGTTTAAATTATTCGAGAAAGAGAGAAATGTCTAAGTAATTCTTATTTTGTAAAATTGGTGCAGAAAATTTCTATTTTGCATAAAACACCGCAGTTTGATTAGTATACTTTGCCCAAGTGTTCGAATCTTCATAGTGCAATCACTTTGATGTTACGCATGTATGAAAAATAAAAACGAAAAGTGTTAATATAATATTTTGATTAATATAAACTAGATAGACTTCGAAACCTATGAGTAATTATCTACCTATAAATAATTCACCACTTTTTATGGTTCAGAAATATTGCGCACAAAAGTTTCTATAGTTGTGAGAATAGTTCTATAGTTGTAAAACGTCGTAATAAAATTTATCTTTCAGATTGTTGGGTCGTGGTTCCATGCACGTGTTTTCCTGTGAACAATTCCAAAAGCTGATGAACGCAAGTGGCTTTTCGGGGCCATGGAATTCTTTAATAGATTTGGGTGCGGGCGATGGTGCCACAACAGCACACGTCGCACACTTATTCGAAAAAGTTTACGCTACAGACATATCAGCGCCAATGAGATGGGCGTTGGCGAAACGAAAATTTACGTGAGTTATAGTTTACTCAAGCTTCGTTTTTGATCGCGAAACAATATTGAACGGGAAGATGAAGTTTCCTGTCTGCATTTACTTAAAAGGTTTATTATTAGACTGCGGGAAAACTGTGGAAATTCCAACTCCTATATGTTATTTAACGAAAACCACAATGAGAGTAACGTACATATTCAGGCATATTTAGAACGCAATAACTTTTTAAAAATTGGACCAAATATCTTAATTGGCTGATGGATAAAAATTCGCGTATAACGAAAATTTAAACAATGTTTTTGGCAGGTTACTTATAAGCATGCTGAAAATTGCATCCAAATTGATTAACGTTATTGTGTGCTACAAAATCGCAGTTTCTCGCGACTTTCGATCAGTAAATGTAAGAAATCTAGAAATTCTGAAGTCGATGCAAAGATTCCAGTAATTTGGTCTAGTTTTAAAAAAGCAATTGGTTTTTAAGAGGTATCCGAATATTGTCGCCGTTCGCTGTATTTATATTACCTTACTTTTCCAGGGTACTCGATGTAGAAAAATGGCACGAAGCGGGTCCTTTCAACGTGATACTCTGCCTAAATCTGTTGGACCGTTGCGATCGGCCAAACACGCTGTTGAGACGTCTGAAAATGTCCCTAGCTCCTGGTGGTCGTTTAGTGGTGGCTCTTGTCCTACCGTTTACTCCGTACGTAGAGGTCGGAGAGAGGGCCGATCACAAACCGTCAGAATATTTACCAGTGAAAGGGAACGGTTTAGAGAGTCAAATCGCCAGCTTGGTCGACAGGGTGTTCGCCCCGCTCGGCCTGAGGTGTCTCGCGTGGAGTAAACTGCCCTACCTTTGCGAGGGCGACTTAGGCCAGGCGTATTACTTTCTGGACGACGTGATCTTTATTTTGGAGGCACAGCCGGTTAGTACACCATCCTGAAGATAACTATAATCTGCTTTTCAAACGACAACACCTGAAATCCACCGACAGTCCCAACATTTGAAGAACCCTTACAAAAAACACTGTAAGTGCAAAATTGGAAAATGCTCCACATGCCAATGGTAATATTGTAGTATAGAATTTTAGTGTTATTTCCTTTTGTAGATAGTTAATAATAATGCTAAAAGATTGTGCCGCTGGTACCTCTGGTGCCATTTCTGTAGAATATAGTAGAAGTATAGCTAGAACATATGGTCACTAAATATTACTAATTTTATAATAGTTTACTTGGGTCATCATAACGTTGTTATAAGTGGACAAAATGTATTTTTGATTTTCTATGCAAGATATTCAAACACGTATAATGACGCGTTCAGTTAACTTTACAACGGTTTCTACAAGTAAAAATACTTTTGGAACACATCAATGTAAAAGATAAAATATTTTTAAAGCATTCAAGACCATTTAAAGTGTTTTTTTATAAGGAACCTTCAATTGCCTACCCAGTATGATTGTCAGTACTCGTCCTGTAGATTATAAAATTACACTAGTAAGGGTAATTTACTAATAAGATTCTTATTACTATTGAAAATTTTCCACTACGGTCGTCGGTGCATTTCAATTCAATTCTTCCGAAAAATAATAATTAATCAGTGCTGGGTGAAATGTCATCTCTTTTAAAATAGTAAGAAGATTACAAGAATTCAACTACAATATACAAGAAACAGGTCAATTGTTCAATGAAAAGTTTCCTTAAGTAAAGAATAATTTTAAAAAAGTTATTATCAAAGAATATTTGAAATGCATATTGTAAACAGAAGATTAACTCTCATAGGCTCCTTAGAAATGCATAAAATATCCTGCTTTAGTTTCCGCTTGTTTTCGCTTAATAGAGTAAAACCTCGATTATCTGAACCTCTGGTACCTGAATTCTATATTATTACATATATTATACATACAATCTAAGTATGACATTATTTATTGTACTGTCGTTCTGTTATCCGAATATTCGAATTAGACCAGAAAATCGGGGTCATACTTTAATTTGACCAATTACGTCTTATTTGTAATCCCATATTTCAAACAAAATGCAACAAATTACAAGTTGTAGAGAAATAAAAACTCGTGTAATATCCAAAATATAAACTGCATGAACCTTCACCCAAGGAGCGTACGAGAATTTTGATGCGTTTCGTTTAACACTTGAAATCATACAAAAATTTGATAAAATTTCGGTTATCGTTGAATGTATTATTTCACCTGAACCCCTAGTATTCCCCCAACTCTGATGATATGTAATGCATTTCGAAGATTTCACACGGCAGGAGGTTTCAGGATACCTGGCGATACTCTGCCTCGGAATGGACGGACACCGGTGCCTGGATGGCACATGGCGAGGAAGCGCGTGAACGGGCGGATCATGATCGGTAATGTGACACACAGGCAAGTCACACTTGTAAAAACTTTTAATGATTGCTGTCATGAATGAGAATTATGCGAGAATACAGAAGAGAGCAATACTGGCAAGCGACAACGAGCTTAATTTGCAGATACAGCGGTTAGCGTTTGGTGTATCATATGATTTCACTGCTCATTCGTAAGCGACGAATGAACAACAACGGTGCACGATTTACAACCATCTTACTGTCAATGTCGGTGCAGAAAACATGTACATGATCTGTGGTATAAATACGACGCGAGAGCAATAAAACTCGGAAACATATTTCTGAACGATCTACGTGCGATCATAGGTCGCGAGCTTACTTTTATTTTTATCTCACTTCAGACTTGGCTTTGTACCTTTGTCAGACTTAGTTTCCGTGCTCCCTCATCTTCCTTTCACGTTTACAGAGTTTCGTATAACTTCGCCAACTAATATACCTCCGTGGCGACTCGACGACGCGTCGAAGAACACCCGAGGAAAGTATGCTGGTTTACCGTCATCGAACACACGTATCTTTCAGCATTGCAAGATTGTAAGTATTTCAGTTCACCCTTTAGCTACGACAGAGCTTGCTACCTTAGTCACCATCGATCTCTACGAATAGCTCAGCCGCTGAACGCACGAAATGGCGTGTGCTAACAGTACTACCGTTATCCGCTGCTTCATAGTGAGCTGTACTTCTTGTACCGAATAGTCTATTGAACATTAGCATTTATTATTGCATAAATAGTTGTCGAAAAATCAAGCGAAGAAGAGAATATCAACCATCGGACGGCGGACAGTTTTGACGACTTCATAGGCAGCAATATTTAGTACCATTTAAATATAGTTTAGGACAGTGGTCTTCAAACTGTGTTCCGCGTGTCGTAATCTAAATGTCAAAGAACTTTTGCGAAACAGTTTCTTTTGTTTGTATAAACATCTGTTGTTAGATATTATTATGAAGTCAAGCTGCTTTTGTGAATACAAAATAGAGAAATAGACTGGATTTCAATTATGCAATGCGCTTACAGACATCACCAATAGAGCCTGACTTCAACATTCTCTGTCCAAAAATGGAAGCAGATTCCTTTCGCTGAACTACATATGTAGCAATGATGAATGAGTTAATAATTAATGCTAATCAACTTGTATGAAAACTGATCAATAAAAAGAAAGTATAATGAAATAATGATTTTCTTTTAATTCTCCACAGAAATTGTACAGGACATTGATGTCTTCTCATGAGATCTAAATACACCACAAATACTATAACGGGAAGAAAGTTTGTAATCTAAGAGTGCCGATCGGCAAAGTTTGAAAACCACTGGTTTAATCAATGACAACAAATCTCTCTGTTAGGCCTATTATAAATTAATGAAAGTGGTCTAAGTCATACATTTTTTGTTTCAAGATATTTAGAGTTTCATTGCAGACATTGTTTAACAATCGCAGAACGCATGTCAAATTTATTTAATTGTAATTTGTGCGCTACTCTTTGTAACTAAAACTACGAGCTACCAGTATGTGTTTCAGATGTCCATTTTATTCGGAAAGTTGAATATATCAAGACCTAAATGGGTTGATCTTACGCCTAAATCATTTTTGTTTCATTATATTTTTCATTATATGTTTCAAAATATTTAAAGGCACAATGAAAAATAAAAAGAAGAAACATACTGTGATCTTTTTTACTCCAGTAGTCCTATCACTTCAGTGTTACATTGCAGCACAACAACGTTTCAAGATCAAAACTAAATTCTTCAATTCTGATATTTCAAGAATATATTTTTTCTATGAATAACTACAATAAGGTTAAATAAAAATATTGAAAATCAAAGTCCTCTTTTAAAAAGAAACAGGCTGTAGTAGTCTAAAATGCATACAACGACTATTGACTTAATTGATCACTACTACATGCATTCTACTTAAAAATGACATCAGTTTCCGCTAGTGGAACAGTCTAATAGAGAAAATACCGCGTAAATCAGATTTAGAATAGTGCAGTAATAAAATATCTTTTTCTTTACTGAACTGTTTTATGTTCATCTATCAATGAGCAAAGAACTAATATTTAGCTCTAGTAGCTGGTATAAAAGAAGTTCGAATCATTACCTTTATGTCCAGACTTCCAACTTCTATCACGGACAAAATTAACTTTATGCGCGTTTTATAAAATCATTTCTGAGATGAGGAATATCCTCCTTCTAGAAAGTGAGTTTCAATCAAATTAAAATAACATTAACATTTCTCGTTGTTTTGTAAAAATAATTCCACATGATAATAGTATCAATTAATACAGCAGAAAATAAGAGACAAATCTTTTTAAATTTATAACTTAGACCAGTTTCACCATAATCGACATAAACGACAACTGAAATTAACCGCCAGAAGCTAAGAAGTTCGATCAAGTCTTGAGAAAGATGGGTCAAAATCAACCCGAAAAGCGTAGTTCGAGAACTCCAACGTATATTATAATGGTTTAAACGAGGATGACCGTGGCAACATTTTAACCCTTTCAGGCTACCTACCGTCGCTCGAAGTTATTAAATTTTTGTCGTCATTATGATTCTTTGAAAAATGTTTGAACTGATCGAGCCTCAGAGGGTTAGAAGATTCAGTGTGATAGCTAAAGGGTTTCAATGGAGTGACAAATTTTCATTGTCAATATGTATTGTCGCGTGTAAAAAGAGAACACAAAGTTTTCTTTTCAAGTCGAGCATGCACGTGGCGACTAAAAACTATTGCGCTTCGATAAGTTTGAGCAACCTTACAATCTCGAGAAACGTTTCTCCTTTCCAAGGTGTCGGAATGATATCATTGCCCGACACTTTCTGAATGCCACACAGAGCAAACGAGATATCTCGTTTAGTCAAAGGAAAGGAAGCCGTTTGTGTGTAGCGACTTAGTCATAGATATGCTTAATCACGTCGATATTTCGACGGCGGTGCAAACGTTAGTACGTTTGCGTTAGTTTTACATAGCTACTAGAAGAAATAAGTCTGTTTAGTTGCTGTAAATACACTTTGGTGTGTAACTGGTAATCATGAAATTACTAGACGATACTGCTGTAGCCTTACCCTTAAGATATAGTAAATAACAAAAACACGGAGCGCACAGGACTCAAATTTCCGTGACGTCAAACGGTGCGCCGAACAAGTTCATCAAATTAATGCATAAGATACCTGTGTAGTTTCGTTCGCAGATACCAAGCACAATCAATTCTCCATGTATAAAATTAAACATATAATGCATTTTACCCAAGTCGAGCAAGCGTCACACTTTGAAATTTTCATCCAGATAGAAGTTCCACTTAATTTTAACACGCAATTCTTATTGACTTATATCAATATCGGAATTCTCTTTGAATATTCCAAGTACAGAACAAACTATAACTACTTATAACTTTCGATCACTAACTTGTTACATTATCGTTACTTCGATCAATTATACGTTTTCTCAAGCACAACTTTTCTTATTCAAAACTTTGAAAAAAATGTTGAACGAAAAATCGAACACGTTAAATTGAAATCTTGAAGGCTTGTCTCTAATTTCGTGTAACGTAGAATATCAATTAAATAGTTTTCATTTATAAAAATAGGGATCATAAGCCTCCTTTTTCCAATTCTTTTTCTCCAATCGTTTTCTCCAATTCAATATATTTTCCAAAATACGTTTACTATATGAATAAGAAAATGCATATATGTACAGTACTTTCCGAAACAGAAAGAGAAATAATGCATAATAGTTTCCGCTTGATAGTAATATGTACACAGGTATGAATGAAAATACTATGAAAATCTGAATCCTGTTAACAATTCGCCGACGCAATTGTTGCTAATGCATTAAATAAATATACATGAGCTTATAACAAATACATTATACACCAAACGGTCAAAAAGGATTTTAAACATAGAAGGCCTGCATCACTGCTTCACTGAACTGAATGTAAATTGATTAACATAGTTCATTCGATTGAAAACTCGATTCCATAATTGTTCTGAATTTTATAAAACTGCTATTTAGAAGAATAAAAGAAGTATTCAAAATTTTCAATCGGTTTATAATAATGAAGAAGTGTTAAGCAAAAGATTAAAAATTTAGTTCCAGCATCGCATGTTTCCGTAAGTTATATAATAATAACATACACACTTTGTTGCACTTCCTTAAAGTGTTTACTTTACTGCGTTTCGCAGACGAGGATATGCTACAAACACAGAAACATCGGGACACATTAAACGGGACACAATTTTATATTTGAGGTCCAATTCATGTCGCGTTTGGACTCCTTGGTTATCAACTTTCCAATTCAGATATAATAAAAGTAAAAAATCGCGCTGTACTCTCTCAATGTCTATCATTTAATTCGCTTTTGCACAGTGGCAATATCAAAAATTAAACACTGTGCAAGAGGAACGATAAAAAAAGAAACATGATAGAAATAACAGTTTCTATCGTTTGTAAAAAAAAACTAACTTAATGGTCTGATTCGCGGATTACTGCACTGTTTACTTACAGAATCACATTGTCAAAACCAAGAATTATGGGCTGAGTCTAAATTAATTCTTCATCCTATGGTTCTTTGACGAATCAGTGAGTTGCATAGCCGACCGTTTAAATCCTTATTTCTCTTTTGTTCTTGATCTACAACTTGTAGAAAGAGAATTTTAACACAAACACACGCACACACGCATTCGCTCGTGTCCATATAAAAGCTTGCTATTTTATAGCTGAAACTTTACACTCTCCGAGCCCGTGTGCAAACAAGACTCGTACATCCATTCGCTTTTACAACACTCAGTACGCAAATTTATTGTTTATATTCAAAAACATACAGTCCGTAACTTGATAGTATCGAGCAGGAAGGAAACATTTCACCGTCGCAGATATGCGCATAACAATTGAATTTAAAACGATTTTTTTTAGTTTCACAACCGAAATAAAATGCATTTTATCAAAAAGCGTCAATGAGATAACACAGAATAATTTTTTTTCTTTTTATCACGCACTCGCGGTTCCCAGAGGTAATATCGTTTCTTTTTTTTTTTTCATTAAGTAATATTAGCACACGAAGAGGAAATTTTGAGCATCAGTTCAAGTCACGCTGCAAAGACTCTCTTAATAACACAATTTGTTCGCACAAGTATTTTGTAACGTATACTTAAAAACAAGTCGATCAATAATTTTTATTAACACGGACCGAATATGTTTCTGCCTATGGAACTCATTAATTGTTACAAGTCTCAACATCTTTCATCGTTTTCATTGAATAATAGTACATGTAACAACAATATAAACGCTTGGCCTATTATAATAAATAAATAGCAATTCGTTTAATAACCAGCTTCAAGGAAAAATATATACACAAAGTCATTGTTCAACTAGAAATGTCTGTCATGGCTTTGATTATTTTACTCAGATTTTTTAACATTATACAGAGTGTTACACAAAGGACGAATTTCATCAAAAACATGAATCGCCGTTTTTTAAATAACGTTTTTTAAAAAAACGTTGTCACATTGAGAACTTTGACGAGAAAAAATGAAAAGAACTTCTTGAAAATAAAAGTTCTAGTTTGATTAGAGTTATGAAATATAAGAATAAACATTTTTCTATAAAAGGAACACATGTATCGTTTACCAATATTAAAAAAATTCTCAGTCAATGCAACAAATACTGAATATTATTCAGCGAATAGTACTATAACAACATTAAATAATTATTACAGTGATAGTATTACAAATATATTATGTATTTGTAATATGTAAATAATTCACAGCCAAAAGATTGTTTGTGTTTTTCTTATAGAATCTTTTTTAAAAAATATTTGTGAATGAAATTGATTTGGTAACAGAATGTTATATTATTCGTTATTGTGTACATATTGCTTATTAGTATATTAGAAATAATAACTAGTATTAATGCATAAGTTTTGGTTATGCATAAGTTATTGATCGCAAACTAAAAATTTAATTCATAATACACCTACTAATAAATTTCGGTTACTAAGGAATAAGAAAAATAGTTTTCCAGTACTTTTTGTACAGTATGTTCCTCATTTTTAAACCACCTGTTCGCAAGAACCCATTTTTCCATAATACACTCTGTATAATGATCAAACAAAAATTTTGAGAACGTAAATAATACGAAGTCAAATAATAACAAGTATTAATTAAATCCTCAACCACATGTAGTTACCAACGATTTTAAATGTAAACAGATTCAACCATTAAACTTCCCTCAAACTTTCAATACATGCATAAAGTTTCTTTGTACAAGATTTCTCGTAATAAAAAATATACGTAGATTAGAATCCGTACGTAAGTAGTTTTGTTTCCAACAAAAGTAAAACTTAATAATCGGGAGTGTGCACGTCGATACAGAAATCAATCTGTGCAAGGAAACATAGTAAAATTTCGAATTACTTTTCATAAAAAATGAGGCCACTTACAAAAATAGTTAATGATATAGTTTTTAATTATTTTCATGTAAAATCATAACTCTCTTATCCAATAATCTGAAGGTATAAGACTGATTAGAAGGAAGGGTCTGATTCACTTTCAGCAAGACTGTTCAGCAAGAATGTCGATGACAACTTTCTGTTTTTCGACTTTTTATGTCTTTACTTTAAAAAGAAGCGACGAACATTAAAAACTTCGTTGATGACTCCAATGAGTTTACACTCACATTATTGTTACGATAACCATCACTTATTAATCCAACTTCAATCCTTTTTTTCAGCAATAGCAGAGATAGATAACTATTAATTTAGTAGGGCCTTGTACGATTGTCACATGCATATAAACCAATGTGGCATAGCATGAAGATCTTTACAACTTGTCACAAACGTATAGCATGATGGTACACTATTCGAGAGAGAAGGGGAACGATTATATCTAGCTTCCTGATTGTAACGATGCCTACTGCTCTTTGGTCGCGTTTTGAACACTAATTGTAAGTCAGACCATCATCGGATTTATAAGCAACCTTAAAACGTTGCATTTGATATGGGCAGCCATCAGTCTAGGAAGGGCTGAATCAATCCAGATGAATTAATAGCTCATGTTTGGCTTTTCTGCATTTGATGCTGTTAGCCAAGACAGTCACGGTACCTGGATACAAAGTAATTGCCGACTATATTATAAAAGATGAAGCCAACCACCAAATTGTAAAACTAGTGAGAAGAAGAATTAAGAGAAGCCACTGGGAAACAGCGCAAGTACCACACTGTACACACCAATTTGCAGTGGTTTGTGGCACCTAGGAGCATTGCCCTAGTCAAATACTCAATAAACGAAAAGTGGCACTTGCTTTATTATGCTTAGAGATAAAGCAATGTTTTAGTATCGAAAGAATATACATCATGAAAACACTTGTACATTAGAGAACTCGAGTGGATTGCGCCTTCTATACCCTTGATTCAGTCAAACATAGCCCTCCTTTTTGATTGTACGTTATGTTACGAGATACCTTCTATAAGCTATAAATAATATGTATGATCTATAAATAATCTTTACAATACATCAATCATTAGAACACAAATGGTGACTTACTAAAACAATGTATAATAACAGAATATAAATGCTGCTTAATAGCACATTTAGTTTATAAATTATTTAATATAAGGCCGATAATTCAAAATTACCAGACCATTATTACTAACCAAGCTCCATAGGCAGATTGCAGAGATTCATGAGAAAAATAATTGCAACAAAATAAAACTGTTTTGTATCAGAGATAACGGTATGAGTTTCGATTGACTATATATAATTTTGTTCACTACCCACGTTTATCACAGTCCACGCATGACTCATTTTTTCTCTTAGTATTTTGAGGTCCTAAACGCCAACAACATTTGAGCAATCCTTCGGGTGATTTAAATATAAAACACCCACGTAACCCATAAACACCACATGACTAGGACATCATAAAGCGCAAAGATAGAACCTGGTCTGACACTTAAAAAGCGAAGACATTGTTTAGTCTAGCTTGCGTTGTTCGCACAACTCTTCTAAACCTCCAGCCTTTCTGCATAAAAATTATAACTCTTTATTTGATATCTCTAGTCATGTAACGAGGGTATATTTATAATACAAACTATAAGAAATACTTACAATGAGGGGAGATAAGGTGTACCCGTATGATCTAATCGATGTTTATCTTCACTTTTCCAGCTTGAAACAGGAATTTGCGGAGGTGGCAAAAAACTTCGTAATGATTGCACCAACTGTATGGTGTCAACCAGTGCTGCAATAAAATAAATAGTTGAATATATAGTTTTTACTAATTTCTCTAGTAGAAATAAAATTATAAAAGTATTCATACATCATGAATTCAAATGTGCCAGTTATGAGTAAAATAATAGTCATGACATATTAAAAAATAATAGTAATAAATTATATATATTCTTTTACTTTTTTGCAAAGCTTCTGATTGTTTTCCATAAGGTTTGCACATTGCAGGACGTACACAAGCCTTCATTCGTGCCATATTTTTCATAACCTCAGCAAAAGCTCTAACTATTTTCTCTTGGCCACCTACAAAATAATGTTTAGTTAATACTAATTATAATTATATACACTAAATTTGATTAATGAACACTGTAATCCATTAACTACCTTCTGAATTTGTAGATGACCGAGAACCTTTCTCATTTTCCAAAGGCCAAGCTCCATTATGTAAAGCTAATAAATCCTTATTCGCATTTCCTATTCCTTGTAAGTTACCTAAACCAAAAGGACTGAGATTGTCCAAATTATCCAAATTTGTTCTTAAGAAATCTGTTAACTTATGATCTGTCATTGAAATAGTAGGTACTAAAGATTCATAATGTTGTTTTCCAGTAGTAACTTTTTTTTCTTGCGATACAGGTCGATGTGGAATATTTAATGATGGACGGCTTGGAGGACGTTGAAGATTTATTTGATTTCCAGCACCTCTAATTTCTGACAAGTCTGTAGTAGATCCTGCTCCTATATGAGTATTTGGATTAGCACCGCTTAAGGTCTATAATATAAATATGGAATACCATTAATTTTTGGGTTCATAAAGAAAATAATAAATTTTCACATAAATTAATCATAATGCATTTATGCTTACAGCTTGAAAATCTGTATTATGAGGAAAGCTACTACGTAAAAGAGAAGCAGTTGTTTCATTGTCTTGTATATATGTTGGTGGCATATGTCCCATTTTTTGTGTTAGTTCCAACTGGTTTTTATAATAACGACACGCAGGATTTGGACAATTTTGTACCACTTCTATTATAAAATCTTTTTCCATACCAAAACATTCTCGTCCAATAGTGTATGACTCCATAACAGCTCTAACTGTACCTTCTAAGCCCAAATGTAAACCATGCGGGCCATTCATGTGCTTTAACATCACAGCATTTGCAAAATGTTCGTAAGGTAATATTATCTTTCCATTTTCTCTAAGGACTAGCCTACCCTGAGAGTCCAGAGCTATTCTTGATGCCATCATCCTGTTTACACATTATAATAGAGATTATAAAAATATCTAGACATAAAATAAGCAAGAGTATTAAATTCTATAATGAACAAAACCAAAATTTAATTCTATACAAATTTTAATTTATGTATCCTTACTGCAAATAAGCACCACTTGGTATCATAGATGCATCCTTGAATTCAGAAAAACATTGAAGAAGTTCAATGCTTGGATTCCAACCTTTATTCTGAAGATATGCTTGTAATAGCATGTACATTTTCTCCGTAACATAACCAGCACTACTAGGTGTACCAGGGTAACCAGAACCTCCGCCTGGTGGTCCCATTTCGGTTTGCATACCTTTGGCAACTATATTTTTCATAGTTTCTGCCAAGTCCATTCTATACAAACATAATTATTTAATTTAGGAATGTAATAATTTTTTTGTAAGCACACAATAATAGTTTTTAAAATCAAGGGAAATAAAATCTACAGAATAAATAAGAATTAAAAAACTGATAGGTATAAAGACTTTATGTCAGCATTTACGAAAATACATTTACATTACTTTATAGTCATAACAAATTACAACATTTTCTAACTTTAGTAAGTTCTACAAAAATAATCGAAAAAAAAACAATTACAATGTACAGTAACCGTACCGATGCTAATTGACACATGTAATAAAAAGGGATCAGGAAAATGCGTGTAGGTTGCCAGGGTAGCAAGCTTGGCAGTTTAAAAGTCCATGCATATTCGAATCCTCCGGCCATTGTTATTTTCGGGATGAAGACGTCTAAAGAAACGATAAAAAAACACTGATGCGAGCCACCGCCCCCCTTTAAAAACGGGGGGAATGAACGTTTTAGACACTCACCCCGCACCAAGCACGATTTTCACTCACTTGAAGTGTAACCGGGAACGTTACAGGGTCCGTATATCATCCTAATCGCCGCTACTTGACATACACTCATTAATGATTCTTCTCACATTTGCAAATAACATAAATCGCGATAATTATTTCCGCAAGAATTATTTACCTAGATGGCCGCCAGGGGCGCATTGCCTTCACGATTTTTACCGTATTCGTTCCGTTGCGTACGTATGTATGTATGTATGATGTACATGTATGTATTACACCTACGACATTTCAGCGCTTACGCGACGCTACTTTGCGCATTTATCAATACATTTTACTTTTTGCAATTGATATTGCCTGACAGCTTTTCAACGTCTTTTCTCCAAATGAAATAAACACATCATAGTTTCAAGTTTTTTCGACTCACGTTTCCAATAAATTATACAAGTCTTTCAATATAAATTGTATACTATTGCTTCGAATTATGTACACTTTCGATGCATAACATTTATATTACTCGATATGTATATATGTATATATGTATATATGCATCGCGCGTCGCGTACACCTGCGCATAACATTTATTTATATTGTCAGAGTCTCTATGTGTATGTATAATTGTCAATAAAATATTATCCAAAAATAGAAAGTATATATTTTCATACTAATTAATTTCCATTATTGTGTATTAATTAAAATATTTATTGTGCATAAAATTCATAAGGTATTGGATACATATCTTGAAAGGACAGATGGAGCACAACACATACATGTACACAACTACTTAAAATTCGATGTATACGAGAAAATATTGAATAAAATGTAAGATTTTCATTTCAATTATTTAATCAAGAAATTCCTAGTAGTGTTTATGATTTAAATATACCTACGGAGAAAATAATATTGTTTGTACTGCATTCTCTTTACATTCGTGATAAATTATTAACACCTCAAGTTTTTTTTTCAATTCTGAATGTAAGAAATTATAATTATAAATTATTTGATTTATTTCATCACTTGCTTTTGTAATTACATGTACTGTCTATTTTGAGAAAAATGTTAACATTGTCAAAAATCTAACTTTTTATTTTCAGAATCATTTTAAATAAAATCTAAATATTAAAATTGTTTTAATATGCTTTATAATGCATAACTATACGAAAAACGTGCCTCATCCAGTCAATAGAAGATATTGACGACAACGTGACTTTAAGAAACATATTTAATTAAACGTAATCTATTTCAGGAATTGAATAGTACCACCTAACGATGATTCATCTAATTCTGCAAAAATTGTAGTTATTTTATTGTAGGTACCAGAAAAAAGTGCACCATCGTATAGAGACATCATTAGTAGTAAAAAATTAATATTACAGTTTACATAATTTCTGTTTTCGTAAATTAGTTCTCTAAAATCTATATTGTATATATGCAACATTTATAGTTTACTTACAACATGTCGCATATTATTTATTAATATATCTTAATATATCTTTGTGTATTTATGCTTATACGCACGATTAATTTTGTGAGAAAAAAATTTAAATTTAAAGTGCTTTTCGACAATGGTACCAATCGTAAACGCAGAAGAAAGAAATACATGTTGCAAACAGCGTAAACATGGCCTCGATGAACGAATACGGTATTCCGCGTATTTTAGCAAGATTACAAGCGTCCATAAATTCAAATAATTTTTATGAAGCTCATCAAGTTTATAGAATTTTATATTCTAGGTGAGCCAATCATATAATTTATTAACCTCATCAAAGAATCATTTTAATGCAATCATCGATGTGACTGCTTAACCTCTTCTTCCAGATATCTTAAAGAGCAGAACTATTCGGCACTTTTGACATTAATGTATAAAGGAGCTACAGACTTATTAGAGCATGAACAAGTATGTAATGTATCTTGTTAGATTTAATTTTATTCTTTTTGAAACGAAAACTTTTCGATGACTATTATCTTCCCTATTATCGAGTTCTTCGAAATTTTATTTTTGAATAATTTGTATTTTAATTTACATATACTTTAATCTTACGTTTATCAGAAAAATATTTTAATACGATTAATTTCTTTGTAACTGTATATTTAGAATATTCTAACCATCATTCAATCAGTACATGTGTTTCATATTTATGTATATACATATAAATATTATTACACATTATATTATTATTTTGTATACATTTTATACATATATATGTATATATATTTTTTCTATCACATATATTTTATGATAATAAGTAAATCAAAATTGATTGTTTAAATAGAATGATTTTTTATTGCAGTATGCCAGTGGAGCAGATTTAGGAATTTTATTTGTAAATGTATTAACGAAATCAAAAGCAGAACGTTCCCCATATTATTTTAAACAAGTTATAAAATTATTTAGTTTAATGAGTCCTTCATCACCTGAAAGAGACACATATGTACAATCTGCCCTTCGATGGAGCATAATAAACACAAAATACAAAACAGGTCATCCCATTTTGCATCAAAAGATGGCAACAGTATTTTGGAAAGGTAATTGGACAGAAAAATGGAAAGTATCAATAAGATTTTATTGAGAAATTAATTATACTTTATTTTAGAAAAAAATTATGTAATGGCAAAACAGCATTTCATACATAGTACAGACGGTCGTGGATGTGCAGCAATGCTTGTTGAATATCATATGCTACGTGGTTACACAAATGAAGTAGATCTTTTTATTGCTCAGGCAGTTTTGCAGTAAGCATATATATTATTAATTTTGCTGAAGAGGTAACATCAAGGTAGTGGCTCAACAATCAAGCACTTCTTACATTATTTACAGCGAGTACATAAGTAAATAAATGGGACACTTACTTATAGGACTTTCATATACATATTTTGAAGAATGCAACAAAATATTTTTTATTTGTATTTTTCCAAATGGTAGCAGTACAGCAATTGATGTGCAGCATGTGTTCTTTCAGGGCTTACAGCACAAGTATTGTATGTTTGATCCTCGAATAAAAAACCAAATTTTTTCTTTATTTTCTAAAATATTGATTTGGAGAGGATCATGAATAATTTTGTGCATTTCTTACTTAATAGTAGTTCTTGGGTGCTCACAATTTCTACTCAAATCAATATTTTAAAAGTTCGTTATGTATCTACTTCTTTGGTTATTTTAATATAAATTAAGACTAAATTTGGTACTTTTGTTTGAGAATCAAATGTGTGGTATTATAAGTCCTAATATTATTATGCAATTGTGCTATTATGCTACAAGTCCCAAAAAATATGTGTTGGAACATCCATTATTGTACTACCGCTATTTTGGAGGACATAAATACAGAAACTTTTTTTGCATTCTTCGAAACGTATATAAGAAAATCCTACAAGTCGGTTTTCGTATTCATTTATTTATTTACTCATAGTTAATAGTTAAAGTGCATGTTTTTTGAACTGCTACTATAGTGTTAGCTATCAAGTAAAATTATTAGTAATTTAGGAATCCTATAAAATCTATGACCATAACTTTTCAGATACCTGTGCTTACGAAATAAAGCAACTGCTCAGGAAGTTTTCAATCGTTATACTTCTCAACATCCAAAAATACTCAGCGGTCCACCATATCTTCTTCCATTACTAAATTTTTTATTTTTTCTACTAAAAACGATTGATAGGTAAGTTTAAAATAAAAATTATTAAATTTTGAACTTATGTATTTATAATTACTTCTTTTCAGTGGTGAATTCAATGTATTCACAGTACTTTGCCAACAATATCAAATATCTTTAAACAGAGATCCATGTTACCGACAGTACTTAGACGAAATAGGACAATTGTTTTTCAATATTCCGTCGCCACGTCCACGCCAGGGATTATTCGCTAATCTTTTATCATTTCTTAATGGAAAGATTGAAAACTCAGATTCAGATTCAGAAGATTCAAATGATGCGCAGAGAAATGTAGCTTCAACTTCATACACAGCACAAGAACTCGACTGATCAAAAGTTAGATGTTACTGTGCAAAGTGATGAAAGTAAATAATGAACTTAAATACCTATATACGTATATATAAATATATATATATACATATATGTATATGAATATATATGTATATATGTATGTACCTATATATTAATGTCGCACATATTTTCAAAAAATACATTATATTGTACTGTCAAAGTTTTAAAAGAATTGCGTTCGAATGAATCTTTTTAAATAACTTGTATAGTTAAAAATTATTTAATCTCAAAATTTGCGAGATCTTTTACAAAGACAAATGTTTTACAGTTGTAAGTTAAAAATTTTAAGAAGTTTCGAAATATTTCTTTCTTTCCATATGTAAAATCTTTTTTGATAGTATATTTGTAGACTTTATTAATCACATGAGCGAACAAAGTTGAACATTGAGAAAACTCCTTGGATTAGTTGCAATTCGTATATAATACATATATTTAAAAATAAATGTGTATTTGAGTGTAATTTCTAAGACGAAGATTTATTTTATATATACTTAAACGTGTGAAAAATAAACGTGACATGCATACTTACAGTTTCAAAATGAGAGTGCTTAATGATCTTACTTGTTGCTACATCACTAAATAAGTGAAGTGAATTTTATGGCAATAAGTATCAATTACAAATAACAAATTTATTTATTAACATTATACTAATATAAATACGAATTATTAAAGTTTCAGTAAAAAATAGATTATATATTTAGTTAATAAAGTGAAATGAACGATCATTATTCGATAATAAAGCACTTTTTAATACTAAGAAACACAACATGCTATTGCTGTGTATTGCATAAAAAGAGTAAGAAATAGGTCATTACAATAATGTAAACTTGCAATAAGTATATACATATGCTAATGTATATTTCATACGCGTGTATGTATATTCTTATATAAGAGCATATGCGTGCACAGAATATTCTTTCATCATGAACATAAAAGCTTATTTTTTTATAATTTATAAAAGCAGAAAATATGAAAATATGCAATGTTCAAATTGTTATATAAATTTTTAAAAGTTAATTTTTATGCTGTAAGAGCAATTTTATTTCCAAAAGAAATAAATTTTTTGACATTTGAATTTCTTATATTTTGCGTTAATAAGATGATACAGAATTACATCTTCCGTATTGCTACACATATTATAACAAATATTTCTTTAAAAGTAAAAATTCATTAAGTTCACAACGCAATGACACTAGTATTTACAGTCACATCATCGTTTTGAACTGAAACGAAACTCCAAAAGTAATAAAGTATTGAAATAGTAGCTACAGTCAGTTACCTGTACAGACTCATACTGCTAATTATAAATGGGTTCGTGAATTATTCTCTTGTTACTTGAGACAGATCATTCTCAGAACAATGTGTTAGTCTTCTTTTTTGTGAGTATGACTGGCAGGTGTTTACAGAAAAGCTAGACGTCTTTCAAATAGACCTCTGTAAAGTTTTACAGATAGTAAAGAGGCGCAATCGTTTACAGAAATTTTACTGTATATAAAATATAACATTCAATTCAATAGTGGAATAAACTTCATGTAATACTTATGAATGGATATGTATTTCAATGAGGTAATGTTAGGATCTTAAGTGTTAAGAAATGAATCTAGAATTTCAAGAGCACTGAAATATATGGAGAAATAACAATTTATTAAAACAACTTCAAAAAAATAACTTTTTGGAATAAAATATAAGTTCCTGTTTTTAAATTGGACTGTATTGAAATAATTAAAAAATTTTAATATATTTATGAATTCACATTCATCTCTTGTCTCGTGATTATTGTACACTTATCGAATTTCAGAACCATTTCTTAACAACTATATAAACAAATATATTATATTTTTACTGTTTACAGGTTTAACACGTTGAGCGCCTCGTCCGCCATCGGTGGCGGACACTAGACTTTCCGTTTAGGCCGCGTCAGTCACCGGTGACTGACAGCGTGTAACATGATATAGAATTATAAAATTTACACTGTTTTATGGAATTACTGAAAATTTATTTAAAATTTACTTAATTTTGATTCATTACAAGACTAATGGATTTCATTGAAACACGGTAAACATAAAAACGGTTTTCCTTTACAGCTATTACAAAATGTGACAACTCGCTTAGTCTTTTTTCTGGCCATTGCTCTACCATCTTCTGTTTCCGTATATTTCCTATAGAAATCAGGTTCCAAACGCAAACTATCTTCTACTGCGATAAGAAACACTGGCCCTACAATACCAGCGCTCCTAAGCGGCGCGCGTGGCCTGAACGGGATTGCCTTAGAAATACGCGTGGCGCTCAACGTGTTAAGTAGTTAGTTAAAAACATTGAAATTAATTAATTGGTATAAATATTCAAATTCAATTAGCTGATTAATATCTTATTCTTGACGGAAATCTATTTATTTAAAATCAAGTTACAAAATATTATTTTTTATGAATTCAATATAAACTTTTGTGCTTTGTTGCAACTATATAATTTGTATTAATAAATTACTATATATACTAATTTTATAATAAACTTAGTACAATGTTAATTGCAAATAGAACTATACAAATTTTATATAAGAACGTGCAAAAATGACATTTACTAATAATAATATACTTGATTATGCTAGTGTTTTAACAAATTTTTTATTTAAGAAAAGAAAGCGACAAATTTCAACGTTGTTTCAAATTCGGATTAAGATTTATGTTAATAATTGTGGCAAATCATTTCTATTTTCCAAGAAAAACTAAGACAAACAATGAAATTATAGGCTACTGCAAATCCTTTCTATATGTATGATTGTAGAAATGAGATAGTAAAGATAAAATATTTATGTCTGTATAAACGACGGTGTATTAAAAAATTTTTTAATCTTCTGTTGTTAGTAATTTATACAAATAAACTGTATACGTACGTAGACAATCGAAACCGTTACATAAAATATACCTACATACAGCTGCAAAATAGAGAATATATATATTTGAAGAATGGAAGGAAATGGATCATGAGACTTCACGTCGTATTTAACGGAAACTCGGCGCCGAATTACTAGTTGCTAAAAAAAAAAATGGAGATATAACGTTGGTAAACACAATGAAGGTGATTTCTAGAAGAGAATCTGATCATCCCATACTCACTCATTTCAAAGTAGCGGAAGGAGAAATGTTTAATTTTATGGAATAAGTACATATTGTACATCAAATATAGTGTGGCAGTTTTAATTCTTATCAAGTAATTGATAATATTAAAGTAATGTAAAAAGATGGCGTTGTATTATTAATATGTTTCGTAACCAGGTATGGGAAATTGAGAACTGAAAGTTTCTACTTCTTCTTTCAAAGCCACAACCTTTTGTTTTATATGTTCATCAGTATTCAGTACCTTCTTGAAATCAACAACTTTGGGTCCAGAAATCTTTGATACTTCCTTGCCAAGTAATAATGCTGAACCAATTTAAAAGTTGTAGATAGACATTGTGTTTACTTACACTGTAATTATTTATGTTAATGTTAACATACCTCTGTGTATAAAATCAGTAACTTTATCAATATCTTCTTCAACCAAACCACGAGTAGTTATTGCTGGTGTGCCAAGTCTAATACCACTAACATTGACTGCACTTTTGTCACCAGGTACAGTATTTTTATTGCAAGCAATAGAAACGTCTTCTAAAATTTTTTCTGCTTTGGCTCCTGTAAGACCTGCAGACCGTACATTTACTAGCAACATGTGTACATCTGTGCCGCCTGTACTAATCTTGTAACCATGTTTCTGAAGGCCTGAACAGAGTCTTTTAGCATTAGCTACAACTTGTTTTTGATATTGAACAAATTCTGGAGTTTTGGCTTGTTTCATTGCTGTAGCAATGGCTGCAATTGCATGGTTATGTGGACCACCCTGTAGACCAGGGAATACTGCATTATTAATCCTATCTTCTATATCATACATAATTTTTTGTTTATCTTTTTGAATATATCTAACTCCTTTACGGAAGAAAATGACACCAGCTCGAGGTCCTCTGAAAATTAAGATATTTAATAATAATATCTATTACGAAGCTGCATAAACATCTAATAATAATTAAATAAATTACCTTAAAGTTTTATGAGTTGTTGTTGATACAACATCACTGTACTCAAATGGACTAGGAATTACACCAGCAGCAACCAGTCCTGATATATGAGCCATGTCACTAAATAAATAGGCACTATTCTCATCTGCTATTTCTCTAAACCGCTTGTAATCTAAACATCTACTGTAGCAGGACACACCTGCTATTATAATTTTTGGCTTAAATATGCTTGCATTACGAGCTAACTGTTCATAGTCAATTAGGCCAGTTTCAGGATCCACTTTATATGGCATTGATTCAAAAAATATTGATGTCCCAGAAACTTTCTTGTTTACATTAAAGAAACCTGAAGAAGTTAAAACCAAATAATTTGTAAAGTTTATGTTAATCTATAATAATATATAAAAAGTTTAGTAGATTTAAACAAAATCTTAATACTACCATGAGTAAGATGTCCCCCATCAGGGAGATCTAATCCCATTATTCGGCCATGAGGCTCAATTAAACCTGTATAAACAGCAAAGTTAGCTGGGCTTCCTGAGTATGGCTGTACATTACAACCCCATTCTTCTGGATTTAAATTAAATGCTTCTAAAGCACGTTTTTGTGCTAACAGTTCTACTTCATCAATATATTCATTTCCTCCATAATATCTAAAATCATTAGACATATAAAACCTTAAGTAGCTATACAATATATATAGAAAGTAATAATAACTAATTTAGTCTAGGACTATACCTTTGTCCAGGTAAACCTTCACTATACTTATTATGGAGACAAGAACTTAAGCACTGAAGTACACTGAGGGATGTAAAATTTTCACTAGCAATTAATTCAATGCCAAGTTTTTGTCTTTTCTTCTCTTTCTTCATCAATTCGAACAGTTCTGGGTCTGATTCCCAAATATTACTTTCAAGTATAGTAGGCATATTCTATATAAAATGGAACATTTTTTAAACTCACATAAAATATAAATTTATTGTGAAAAGGAGTTACGAATAAATTTAGTCAAATAGGGATATTTTATTGTAACAATATTCCTTTTATTTTAATATTACTTGCTTTCTAAAAAAGTCGTACACTATGTATTTACATTGTAGTTATAAAATTCAAAGGGTTTAACTAATTACCACCTGTACATTATTGATATAATGTAATGTAATTGGTGTCTACTTGTCGAAAAAAATTTATATTATATCCGAAACATGAATACAGAAAAATTATATATGTATAATTTAATTATAATATTTACTTTTCAAAAATTTATCAATAATGTTTTCAAATTCAGCTTATTAAAATGTTGCAAATTTTAATAAAATAGCTATACCACTATTATCTCTATCATTTACTGAGTTTAGTTATTATATTCAAAGTATTGCATTTGAATTGTTTTTTTTTTTAAACATGCACATAATATTGTATAATTTGACTCACATGTTTCGGCGTGCAACAGGTAGACGATAGATATAGGTTACGATTTGAAACTCTAAAGATTTCTGGTGGGTATCCCTGTATAACGCGTTCTTTTATACGTCGCACTCGAGCGATTAGCAAATCTTCAACCAATTGAAGATTGCGTCGATTTAAATTTGACCAATTCCGAAGCATTGCCAAGCGTTTCCTAATTCATGACATATAAACATGAAATAAGCAATACAATATTAGATTTTTAATATTTTCTATAAACTCAGTATTACAGATTATGTGTTAAAGATTCCGTAATGTATGTCTAACCTAGAAATTCTCGAGGAAAAACATTCAAACGACGACGTTACGAAATACGAGTGCCTAATACGTATGACCTAAGTTCAATCATTTATAGTGTTTAAAATTATTTAATAATCTATTAAAAATTTAATACTGGAGAGTAGTGATTTTTATGTCTACAGAAAATAGTATTAAATACAGTTTAATTTTATGTCAATATAAATTATAAGTTGGACGTATCTTTTCTTCATTTGTCTTATTTCACTGATAGTACACAAAAGAAACGAAAAGTATTAAAATTTTAAATATGAATATTCTCATTTTAACTAAACATTTGTTGCCATAATTTAAATGGTTATTATTAATCATTAAAATTAATTATATGAATATATGATACTATGCCTTTTTAAATATCGTATTCTAAAGATGATGTAACTTATTATTCACTATAATATTTTTATTAGTAACAAACAGTACTAACAGATGTTACGATTTACTCTAGCAACACGCTGTATTGAAAGTAACTCACGATTGAAGCGTAACTTTCTTCAGTTACATATACAAGTCTATGTCTACATATGTACACTGTTCGTATCGTATTTTACACCGGTTAATCCAGTATAGTTTTATCAAGACGTTTTGAACGTTTTTTCTTATCGTATTACACAAAACATTTCCAGCATCTCTGATATGGAATATTTCCCTTCCTTACTTAATAGATATGCTAAACAAAAGAACTATAATGCCTATTACGATAATTTTTAATAATCATTTACACATTATCAAGTGTATATGATTTTACAGATATATGATTACTGATTTTTATGAAACACATATTTAGAAAGATACATATACATATGTATAATGTCTGATGTCAGATTAATTATTTCAATTCACTGAGGAACATCTTAAAATGTTTCGTAATATAAATCAGATGATAAATAAGCAAAAATAATATTGTAGACTTTGTATTTTGTAAGTTTGGTCTATGGAGAACGTAGGGAATTAGTACATAACTAACAAGACTACGCTCGAGATAAATGCGAAGTATACGAAGAGGAAGGTAGAAATGAAGAATGGATGAAAGATAGGACGTAGTTTTATAAAAATACAATGTACATATACACTATAATAGGTGAAATAGCGAAAGAAAAGATGACAGGATACATTTGAATTCCTTCAGCAAACTTAACCTGACATTGATTGTAAAATGAATGTAAGAATAAGAACAAAAGATCCTGATTGAGTCTCGCTCCCTCACTCTCACTCATTTTCGTAGTTTTCTAAACCTGAAAGGCTGCATCATACAACATAGATACCTACGTAGAGAAGGAAAGAGTATAAGAATGTTGATAAGCATATGTTGAGAAAGGACAGGGTAGAGAATGGTGGATGATTATATGAAATGTTATTTTAAAATAGAATTAATCGCTAGTATGAAGTTATTAAGTAAATCAGAAAAATAATTTATATTTCATATTACAAACTATTATATTCTAGGTTTTAATACATGTATCATATATTAAATAAGTTTCATGCGTAAGAATCTAACATATCTTTTTAATTTTTGTATTGAATAGCTTTTGATGTTGAATTATTTATGAAATATTTTGTTCCAACATGTGATTTAGCAACACGTTATTACAAAGTGATAACAGTGCACGATAAGATGAAAATAAAATATGAAGAAATAGCATACCAAACAAAATCTGTTCATTTGGCAATAAGTGAATGTGAATCTTAAATAATATAACGCCGCTTATAGTTACGCATATTTTATACAGTACATATTTGATAGGTTGTCTAGACACCGACGACATAAAACCTTATTCTATGGAAACAATAATCAAGAGAACAACTGGTGACGACAGTGATATATTTTATTTGAATATTTGTTACAATAAAGCAAAATGATTAATGCCAGCAATTAGCACAACTCCTTTATGAAAAATATATGTATTTTAATTATAATAGAATATAATATAATATGATTTCACTGGAAAGACAGACAGACAGAGAGAGAGAGAGAGCGAGTGTATGAAAAAAAGAATGAATAAGTGATATAAGATAGCTATAATGCGCAAGATTGGGAGATTGTAAACAATTTCAGAGCTGCGAGGCAGAAATAAAAATATGAAAAACAGGAATAAACTACGTTCCAGCGCGGCGAGTGACAACAATGTGCGATGAGACTCACGTCACATCAATACGCTTGCTGCAATCCTGCGACAACGCTGCGACTGGCTGCAACGTGACTACGGACCTATGGACGCGACAATAGACCCTTCTAAACCCTTCTTCCATAAGTTTCGAACATCCAAACTGCTTCCTTTATTTATTTAAGATCAACTACTGACGCAATATTTACAACTAGTGTACCCTAAATCTATCATTGCGTTTTTAACTGAATTTCGACCAAAATGTATAACATAGATCCTTATTCGAGATTCACATTCAACTGTATTACACAATGAATTTTTCAACATTTATTTTTATTACCATTATTATTACTAGAAATATTGTATTTCAAAGGGAATATTTTTAAAATTACTCAGACATATTAATTAAAGAATTGCAATGTAGATTCTGTATGAAAGTGCGAAAAATGTTTTAATCTGAATAAACACACATTGCTGTTTAATTATAGTTGTCCATATTATTTTGCATAATTTTGTCAGTCTGTTTAAACAAATTATTTTCTATAAGAACTCATTCTCTTATTTTTCTCTCTTCGTTAATTGACTATGGAACAAAAAGCTGGTATTTTTATAATTACGGGACTGCACAAAAATTAAAAATATTATGAAAAGTATTTTTAGTTTTCATTAAATAAATCCAAGACAAAAAAATTACGAGATTAAAGAACTTTGATTATAATAGCAATTAAAGAATTTCTATGCAATTTATTTATGAAATTATGTAACAACACAGTTACAAAATTCATAGTTTTTCTGTTTACAACAGCACTCAGATTGCAATTGCCACAAATATTGCTCAAATAAATCATGTTAAATAGATAATAATTACAATGGAGCATGGCAGTTGATAAGTACCTACATGATAATGTTACAGTATATTTAATGAAAGATGCTTTAGCAATTGCTGAGTAAACTGCATCGTATAACGTGTAAGAAATAAGTATGTAATTTAAGAAAAGCGATTTGCTTACATTATTAACATGACTGATTAAATTCGTGAGGAACATCTGCAGACTGAAGTTTTTCATTACTTTTTTTCTAATACACGTTTTATGAATAACTAAAATAAACTATTTAATAACAACGAATTTCCACAAAATAAATAACAAGTAACTTCGGTGATGACAGGAAAATATTAAATGTTGTGTATAACAACATATTTACAATTTTAGTATTATTTAAAAAGAATTTTCGTGTAATATTTATGTACAAAATTTTCACCTAAAAGTGAGGTCATATGTAACACATAATCTTATTTAAAGATGCTACTATAAATGTAGATAGTTTTTATAATACTTTAATACGATTAATTAATATAGTATGTAAAACATGACTGTCATAATGTTTGCTTTCTAATACTATACAAGAATAATATATCAGAATGTTCGCGTTAATAAAAATTAAGACATGTAAAATCGAATTGCTCGTGTTAGCAATTTTTTTTATTATCAATTATTTCCTTTATGCACACCTGCATTATACCCTCCTTTTACTTAGAAAATAACTATTGAAAACTTATAGATAAAATTTACAATCGCAATTTATCAACTGCTACAAAAATATTAAAACATGTTATAAATAATTCAGAAGTGTTGTCCCTCTGTAGATCATATATGACATGTGCTGATAGTTTAAGTTTATATTGCTGAACAATAATTTAAACAATTCTCTTTTTGTAAACTTTTTATGATTACGTGGAAAAAATACACGATTACTATTCATGTCATTATAAGTATTTATACTACCTCCAACTAATAGACTCATTGTCATTATTGATATTCCTGAATAAAGTAACAATGATAATGAAATTATATAATAGATACATATATATGTATATATTAACAACAAAATATATTTTATGTTTTCAGTATGCGAAAATTAACATGCATGATTTAATTTCCTCCGAGTAAAAGCTGTTACGTTTATGTACGAGCTAACAAAAGACTTCCTTGTCTACTTTAATGTCGCTTCAACTCTACATCTTACTAAGAATGCAGACACACATTCGCAATAACTCCGATATCGTTAGAAAATTTCAAGTTCCGTGTTTAAAAAACACTTTTACATTTGGCGCCACTTTTTATGTTTATAAATTTTCTGTTTAAAATTATAATTTACACAATGGTAATACCAATGATATTGCAGGTGATGAGATTAACTTTGAAAACTGAAGTAACTAGATAATAAGTTAGGTTTTTAAAGTGTGTGGAACACGTACATTATTTAAATCGGGGTATCGTGTTATTCAGATACCTATACATACAAGTTTCGATTTTTACAGAGCATTTCAATATTTTCTCGCAAGTCCGATGCCCATCTTTCATTATTACCACAGTATTATTCACCATTGATTTGTTTTGCACTCTTTATGTTACAATTGTACTCATTAATCTTGATTAATGGTACAGTGAAGCATACTAATTCTTTTTTTACGGTAAGAATTATACTTAATATCATTCAACAATTTATTATCTTAACAGGCTATCAGTTAAATAAACTAAATCAGGTTCTTTAATTTCATATAATCCAAATTTTACTTCAAAATTAAAAATCATAATTTGTTTTTAATAATTATGACGATGTACTATTTTAGACATAAGTAATTATAAATGTTAAATAAATTGCTCTATTTCCTTGTAATATTTATTGGATTCTCAGGTATTTCGGAGCTACGAAAGATAAACGCGATCTCTCGAATGACTATCACCACAGTTACAGCAGAAAAAGTATCCGACAAAAAAATATTTAGAAGCAGATTTGTATGTAATTTGTAATTTTTTAAAAATATTACATAATTAATAAAGCAATGAATCGAACAAAAATAAGCATGTAATGATTTTCCTTCATAAACAATTGTTTAGATTTGCGTATATTCAGTACAACTACTTGCATTCAATGTGCAACGTGTAGAATATTTGCTTGTTCGAAGCGTTCTTTTTATCTCTTAAATTAAAATTCTGTCTCATCATTGTGTTTAGTCTACTGTTATGTATTTGCACAGTTTACTAGAGTCTCAGTAAATGTATTACGGAAAGTCGCATAGAACGCACACAGATAAAAGAATATTTTTAAACGCAAAAAGCTCCAGGTTGTTTGGAAGGCAACTCAAAAATGTTAGTTAAAAAACGTCTGGTTGATATTTCATACAAATTTTTTATATAACAACGTTAAACAATACTTGGATTAAATTATTTTTAATTAAAGATTGATACCTACATTTTCACATTTAATTAAAGTGACATAATAAACAAAATATTAACATTTATTTTTTCGTGATCATACTTCTGAGTGCAGAATCATAAGAATTATAGGATGAGTATCAAACTGCGTTTCAAACATCCTGAATATAATATGAAGGAGGAGTGTGTAGACAATTCTTTTCTGATTATGAGCTTCAAGTATTACATCATCACGTAGAACAGTGCACAATGTCTCTTTGGATCTTATTAAATCAATACAAAGATTTTACGTGGCAGGATCAAATAATGAAAATTTTAAAAAAATTGAGCTGTTTTACAAGAGTGATGTAATGTTTTCATTCATAAATACCTCTTTCTTTCCTGAAACGAGGATTCTTCATTCTGTGGTTGTAATCCATATCAGCTTTGATAATAGAATTCGGTTTTAAACAAATTCTTGTTTGTGACTGAATCGAATTCATTAAGAACGCTGCTTTCAAAAATACATATAAACGACTGCCATCAAGCGACAAATATATTTACAAATACAAAAATTGATTTCACAGATAGAAGCGTCTAATCCATTTGTTGGTGCATAGTGGAATCGATGTTGTGCCATCGATCCAGCCACTACGTAAAATCCCTGTCGATTCGAAAGGGTAAACTTCCATGATTCATAAAAGCGTCATTGTATGGTCAAAACACTCTCTTAATCCATCGTATACAAAGCGTAGATTTACCTTTCGTTAACATGATCATAATATTAAAACCACGCTCTATCGGGCTGAAGAATTGAATATATAAACTCATTCCCAACCATTTTGTGTCAGACGACGCTTTCTTATTATAGAATTGTATAAATTATATGAGTGGCTGCCTAATTTATTCCTCTTCGTAGGATGAAAATTTAATTGTAAATTTTAATAGCCTTTTCGAGGTAGTTGATACGAGAACGCTTTGGCGCTTTGTTGACGTGTTCCAAGCCAAGCCAAGGCCTGTGTGGCGATGTGCCTGCGTATAAAAGTGGATAAGCTACAAAATTTATTTCTCATCAGCATCAATTTAATGTTTGTATAGAAGAAATAATTGATTATTCTATCTATTTTATTCTACTCAATTTCATTATTATCTGATATCCTTTTCGTATATACTTACTCTGAGTTGGATGTGTACGAAAGTCTGAGAGCTTCACAATGTATTCTGGCGAATCCATAATAAAGTGTGGCTTTCCCATTGTCACCAGCGCGAACTTAAACTTCAAAGTTTTTTTATGAATTCTCATAAAATATCAAATAAGATTAGATTAAGATGCCTACCTTTTCAAATTCTTTTTCTTGTACTCCTAATTTCTTCAGTAGTCTCTCTTTCATTTTTGGGAAAGGTTCACCCTATAACAGATGAAATAAATTAGCAATGTTTACATACAATATATTTAAAAAAAATAAGAAATGAAAGACGAAGAAAATGTTTATATATGTATATTTAATCGTGATTACCTGTTTGATTTTAAAGAAAAAGGGAATACCAAACGTCGAGAAAACGTCCTTGTGAAAGTGTGCAACGGGAATTAACATTTCATCTTCTGCTAAATTTAATTCATCGTTTGGAACTTCTTCTATCCTGTATATTTTTGTGCCAGTTGTATTTAAGTTATCTAGAGGTACATCATCTCTTGGGCCAGGTGATAATTTATTACAATTGATTTCTAGTATCCTTAATTTCCCAGATCCATTTTCCGACAGTTCTACTTGTTTCTTTGCTTCTTCAAGTAATGTGGCCACAGTTCCATTTTTGTTAGGGTAAAGAATGATTTCCTTTTCTTCCTTAAGAGATGGACCAACCCATATACATTTAAACTGCTTTTTGTTTTCAAGCTCATTTACTCTAATACTGAGCTGCTGATAATATAACTTCTTTGTTTTTGGTTTGCAATAGGAAACCAAATCTTTCAGTGAACCTTCATATGTACATTTTAATGGATGTCCAGGTGAGTCTTTATAGCTATAATTATGTCAGTATGTGAGTGATAATATGAGTGTTACACATATGAGTGTTATAATATGAGTGAGTGTTACAGTCATATATTTATAAAATTCATTGCAGTAACGTCATATTAACATATGCATTATGTAAAAAATGCGCTTATTTCCTTTCATACTTTACACTGTGAATTTTATGGCCTGGATATTTATGACTTCACTTTAGATGGAAAAAAATATTGAATTACATCTACTTATTCTAAATGAATTTATATTAATACATCAAAATTTGAATTAAAATTTTTTGAAAACATATATCTAATTAAAACTGTATAGAATCTTACAATACTCGTTGTAGAAAGGACATAATATTGAGCCCAGGTGTCCTTATGTAGTTTTAGAAATATTTGAATGTAACACAGTTACCTTTAAAAACTAATCTAACCGTTTGTATTAGATATAACAATAGACAAAAATGACACATAGAAAAATTGTATTGTTTAAAGAGATAAATATATCTGATGATACGAACATATTTCTCTTTGAAATTACATTTAAGAAAATATAAGAGCAAAAAATATTTTCAAAAATATTTTATATATTTTAGCTAATTGTAATATTCTAATTTATTTTGCAAATTTTGTCTTCTACATTGAAGAATATATATATATATGACGGCACTTTCAACATCCGTTAATTGAAGCATTTAAAACTTTTTGATACCATATCTGGCTCTTCAAACAATATAACTTTTTTGTCCCATGCAATAAAGATATTTTCTCCGACTTATACATATACTGTTATTAATTTTGAACTTATTTTAGGTGCACATTTGCTCCTTAAAATTTTGTTCTACCTGCAGTCGAACACCATTCAAATGAATAAAATATTATTGTATTCCAAAATCTAGGAGGTTCTTACTTTTGACATTTAAAAAATTGTAAGAGGTATGGATCTGTGCCAACTCTTTGTGCCACAGCTCTTGCCATTTGATCATATGTCATCCTTAACGAAAGTTCCATTGTAAAGCCAGGATCATTAGGAATAGTTTTGTCGCAAAATGTTACTTCCACTCTGTGAAATAGGTCCCTGAAATGTATTAAAAATATTTAATATAATTATATGTGAAGAAATGAATTTCTGTAAATAGTTGTAAAACTTACTTAAAGTATTCTCTACACGTCGGAAGCTCATACATCTGATTGTCTCCTTCTTTTTGAAAAACAATAATGTCGCCATCCATTAACTCTTCGAGGACTTTTTCTAACGGATCTGTTAAGTTATCTATTTTTTCAACCAAATTTGGTTTAATCTCTTCAAAAAGCGCTAATTCTGTATTCAGTGGAAATCCAGCCCTTTCGTTTAAAATAGGTATAAGTTCCTCTATGTAAAATAGATCATGTAAGTTATTTTTAATTATTAGGAAGACAAAAGCTTACACTACTAACTACAATATTTATTCTAAACTAAAACAATATTTCTAGTAAATAAGTATCAATAGTAAGGGAACAGTAGCATGACAAATGCGCAATAACAATACAGTAACAACATTTAAATATTATAAAGAGACAACCAAATCACAAGAAATATTTGACCTTTTTAGTTGTTTAAAATGAAACTTACGGACTTTGGCTGTGACAGGCATATAATGATGACCACAATAATGTATCTTCTTATTTTTTGGGTCATACAATTTAAAAAATAACAATACATCGGTGTCTTTGTCGAATGGTGGTAATGCTGTCAAATCTGAATCTGGAGGAACAAGTTCAACAAATACATTCCACGCATTTGGATTTTCCGAACACTGGTAAATGGATTTCTGTGTATCAGGTTCTAAATCAAGCGGCATTGGTCTACAGGTATGATTTGAACGCACATTCAATGGCCACAGACGAATTTGTTGTATTGGATATTTCTGTAGAAAAATCCCATTACATTAGATATTAGAATTGTATTAATATTAATTGAAATGCAACATTTCAATCATTCTTAAATAGTGTTTCGAATCACCTACCGTACTTGTAGATGATCACAAGAATATTATATATAGAGCCAAGCTAATGGCACATATTAAGAAGTCACGCCAATACTTCAACATTAATTAACTCAAAATATAAAATGAAAACGTATCGGTAACAATATTATGTCAATATAATAATGTGTCAGTGATAGTATGAAAAATTATTCAACAATTACACTTACCAAGCTATCACTCAGCAATTCGAGAAACTCGTGCAAGGTACACTGCTTACGCACGCGAAATACACGATACAAAGCATGCTCTGGATCATACAAGTCATTTCCTTGGTGACCGTCAAAGTTATCCTCGAGAAGGACGTTGACGGTTATATACAAGTATGCTTCTGTTCTTTCCTTTCTTCTTATTTGTTCCAGCCTCTTCTCCTCTTGCAACCTCTCCACCAGCTAGACCAACAAAATTAAAATTATCCATATACATACTAAATTCGTCTCATTCGTAATTTTTCCTCATCTGTCTTCTAAAATTTTATTTTTAGAAAAGCAGTGTATTAATATCATGCTTTTGAGATTCGAGGACAGATTCTGATCGAAACACCAAAAGAATGAATTTCGTTTCTCGTTCATGTAATTTTAATTTTGTTCATCTGCCGCAATACAGACTACTAAGTCAAACGATTACACAATGAAAATTATTCAGCTATAAATGATGGTACCGAGTATTCTAACATTAATACAAAAATATTTAATAAAATATGTATGTGTATAATCTCACATTTTAAAAATTAATGAATTAATTTTATATTTAGAATAAATATTTTCATTTTATAGAGAATATTTATAAGTTATACATTTTTATGAAATATTATATACAGTTTTCTCGTTATATATAAAATTTTAAAATGTTGTTATAAAATTCTTAGAAAATTGAAAATTCCAATGGGCATACTAGCGTGTGTCAGATTTGTTTTAAACATGTGACCATTATTTGTGCCGAATAATAATAAAAATGTAATGTATGATCACAGCAGTGTGGAGATGCTTTACAATAATAAATGTTAAATAAATATGTTTTAAATTAAAGTATGGCTGCAAATTTTTAACAAATGAAAATTAAAAATGGTTTCTAAGTAACTAATGTGAATTCTATTCTTTAAATTTTCTAGTACTCAACAGTTTATTTCATACTCTTTCACTCTTTTTATGTCTAAAATATTAGTATATTATTTATAGGTACTTTATAGCTATTACGAAATAGTATTCACTCTGTCGATGATGCATTGAGTTTTTTCAATTTATTAATATTTAACAACAAATAAATAGGTGGCATCTGTTCATGATTATATTGACTATTAACATTGACAAAATTTAATGAATTAACGATTCAATTAATTGATTCAGACCTTATTGGAAGGTTCAGTATACTAATGTTCTTAGTTACGTTAATTCGAAGTATTAATTTACGGAAATCATAGATTTGATCATATAAATCACGTTTCACTTCACTTGTTAAACGATTTTCATTAAATAATAAACACACCATAGAAGACATGTTAAGGAGGAAGCCGACATTATTAATAAATCCTACTTATTGTTCATTTCTCTCTTTTATCTCTTAACTTTATGTTTCATGAGTTGAGACTCATTGCTTCAGATTTGAATTCTAATAATTATCTCACTATAGTAACTAATAAGTCTTTCATGCCCTTATTTTGCTTATAGTATATTCACACATTTTCAACCTATTCTGCGATATGTCTGTGCATCCTTCACTCAAAGCTTTAAAATACTACAATACAATTATTCGTTTCAGATATAATATGGTACAATATTTATTACAATAAACATTTTTAAACGATACTAAGGCTCATCATGATTACGCCTAATGACCAAATTCTATATCAGCCCGATTGTGATTCTTTATAGCATCTGAAGTGTAACGCGTACATTAATTATGGCTGTATTCTCAGCTGTCAATTAATATGTATGTATATATTATATGTTAATATAATATAAAATCATAATTTTTAGAGTCTTATTTTACATGGTAAATAATACGAAAATAAAAAATGAGAAATTAGAGTTTCAATATAGTTTTCAAATTATTGACAATTAAAAGTCGTTCCCAATTATGATGACCTAATGATAGCATGCATTAAGTGTCGCCAATATAAGTTCGAATAACGATGTACTATACGCTTACTTAAAAGTGCAATACTGGGCCTTACGTGAATGATTATACGTTTTAAACTACTTAGTCGTTGAAATTCATAGAATTATTCTAATAGCCACCTTACTCAATTTTTATATAAACTGAGTCAATACACTTATGAACGCATTATTTTACTCTTAAATTCACAGAAATGTACGCGTACATAACGCACATGTTTACATATAATAAAAAAGTAAACGCCATCACAATTTTGTATTTCCTGAAGTCAAATTAGCTGATATCAGCAGCTGTATTGACTATGGTCAATAAGAAATACTTTTTAATAAGTAACAGTTTATGTGTTAATATAATCTTTAAGTTTTAATTGTGACTGTAATTTTAGTTTGATATTAACGTGTAAAAATGCATGGTTTGTTGCATTGGAAGTGTTCTATATAGAATGAATAGTAAGTATCTGGATAGTAAGCAACCTGGATAATTGCATTATGTGGCAAAAATTTACATTTAACAGCTGTATAGATATCAGCCAATAAATAGGTTTAATGCTATGTAAAGATTTATATAAACATTTAAAAAAAGATATACAAGACCCAAATTGCAAAATCAACGTAAGCGTTTATGACTCCCAACGTACATCAGTGCGTATACTTTTATTGGCACATGCCATTAGTTTACGATTTTTAATTATAAATAATTTAGTAATAAAACCTATACTGCAATTTCGTCATTCTCCATTTTAATCTTATTTTAGCACATAAAATCACCTCTTAAAAAGATGATCTTTATCAATTAAATATTGACTGTATATACATTTATTATAATTATATATTATTACTATATAAATATAATAAATGTACAGTATATGCATACAAAACATATAACATATAATATATACATATTATAACATATATACTTATATATCATACTATATATATATATGTATATATGTATACATATTAATATAAAATTTTTAAGTAACAAATAAATTAAAAATAAACAAAAATTTTGTTTTATGACTCAATCGTCCATACCAAAAATCCTCTGTCAAACAATTAAAATATTTTTATTGAAATAGAACAAATCTCTATATAACACGAATTATAATCAATATACATTTCAAATAATTATAATACAAAATTTTATATGTAATGTTCTAAATATTTGAACAAGATACATATAGGCAAATCTAGTAACATGTAGCAAAATAATGCGCGCGTAACACTTTGAAAATTATTTAATATGTACCTGCAGCTGGACACTATGTATTTAGTATCAACATTTGGTGATATAACAGCCTACAGCTGATAACACTATAAATTTCTGTTCATAAAAAATATTAAGAGAAATTTTATAACAAATATCTGGAAATATCTGTGTATGTATATAGAGACATTAAAAAAAATATTAATTTATTAAATTTAATTTGTAAATCTTATTTTCTGATTAATTCACATATCCAAAATATTGAATCTATTCAGATAGGTTTCTATTTTGATAAACTCATTTCACCTTCGCGTTTAATCTGATATAATCGTGTTGTGAATTTTGTATCTTATATGTATGAGCTAAATTAGCTTAAACATATTTAAGTAGGAAGAGTTTCATCGAAAAATAATATAAACAATTTACAACTCTTTCCAGTTCTTTGTATCGGTTTCTCTTAGTTGTCATTTCTTAAAAATCATGAATATAGAGATTTTGATTTCGAGAACTTTGAGTACACGGACGAAGAGTCGTAGTCTCTGTGTGTGTGTCTTTAATTGAGTCAGTCGTGTCTTTGTCACGTTCAAGTTCGCTCAACTCCTGGGAAAGTTCTCTTTGAAGGACGTTTCTGACCTCTTGAGGTATATCCTCTTCCTTAACTTCTTGTAAGACGTTTTCCAATTCAGAGTTCCTTATATACACCAGCATATAGGCGTTCGTACAGTGTTTCACAGCCATAGTCATGTCCTCATCCTGACCACCATAATTATGATCAATGGCTTCCTGCTTTGTACACCTTGAGACGACATCATCGTCGAATTTGCACCACTGTTTGAGAGTACAAAATGTAATCAATGATGGAAAGAAATAATTATTTAGAAACTTATAATCTTCAAACTTAATCAAGTGTAAACAGGCTATTACCTTTTAAAGGTGTAAGTACGAAAAAATGTTTACATGGATTATAATTAAAAATTTGGTGTATATATTTATCTTGCTGAATTTATATTTGAATCGGCGGACTAATGTAACGAATAATATTAATTCTATTAAATTAACTATCTATTAAATGAACAATATTCAATACTTGAAGGAATAATGATCTGCTTACACTTAAACACGGATACACTATGTTTTACTACTATATTTTTTATATTTAAAGTAATTCTAAATACTATAGTTTTATCAATTCAAAATTAATATACAAGTTAGACATACTTTTCCATCACCAGCTGGATTGATAAATACAACGTAATGACCACCATGATTATCTCCACTGTGAACTAAGACTGCATGCAGTGTATAATCTGCACTCGTTGCTTCTTTATTTTGCAAATATTTGTCAAGACTTATTTTGTCATAGAATTCAAACCTTTGTAAAACGTAACATGTATATATTTTATAAATAATTACAATAAATACAAACATTATTTGAAATCAGTTTAATATATTGTATCTAACCCAATATTGTTTACCTGTCATTAAATTTGACTGAACAATCTGTAACTGGATCATACTGAAATCGCATTAAATGCAGGTGCAAAACTGGTGGAAAAGATGAAAAGATAACTCCTTTTTCTGCTTCCTGTAATCCATGTTCTCCTGCATCATATTTATTATCACCATCCAGACTTTCAGTGCTTACATAGTCATTAAAGGATTCATAAACTAAAATAATAATAAATATTTCATATATCATAATAAATGAAGGTCATTAATATTAAAAATGAAAAACTTATTTAAAGAAGTAATAACTTACTATTCTTCTTGCCCTTTATATTTAACTGTATGTCGTAGAAAGTTTCAACTCTAGTTGACTTATAATCAATATTTTTACATTTAATAAATGATAACATTTTCCCTTCAAATAATTTTGGTACTGTACCCTCCACACATGTTCCTTTCATTTTACTTTCCAACTTATCTAAAAGCTGAAAAGATTACTCGTAAAATATATGAATCTAATAAAATTCGATCGTTTAATTAATATTTCACTATAAACTTATTTCCCTACCACTCGTAAAAATTCTTGTACATCGTGTTGCATGAAGGAATCCAATGTTTCCCAACCAAAACTTTTAGTTAGCTTCTTTGTACCTACTGGCTTATCAGAAAATTGTAATTCATGAAAAACTCTCTGTAAAGCCAAAGCTACACTCTTACTAGAATCATCACTTTCTGTTGGCATTTTATAAACAGCTTTTCGTAACTGGAAACAAAAATATGAATAGTTGCTTATGAGTGTTTAGTTAAACACTTATGTCTTTTATGAATATTCATATCTAATTTCATGCTCACAAAAATACAATAAATACACAAATCAAAATTTGTAATTCAAACAGAATAAATTATAATTATTCTAACTAATTTACAATTATACGCATTTTTATCAAAGTTTTATGGCTTTCTATTAATTTTGTTCACATCAACAGAAATACACTTGTGAATTAATGATACTATTTACAATACCAATTTTTTGACATAAATAATTACGTTATGCGAAAATTATTAATAAAAGGCATGAGTTTATCACATTACTATCCCTCTGTGAAAATTACCCAAAAGAACATTTCTATGTTAATACGTTTTAAGTTGAGAATTATAGTAACTTAGTTCACCATATTTTGAATTTTCTTGACAGACAGTATAAATGACGATTTATAATATACTTCTACTTCATTTTCTAATATATTATACATTGAACTTACCTGATTGGTAAAATACAAAGTTTGAAGTAGAGAATTCATATAACACGTAGCACCTTGATTTTTTAATCCTACAAATCCAGTATGTTTTTTACTATCCCAACTGACACCATGTGGAGCATCAGCATTCACATGAACCTATTTCAACAAATTTAATATTAAGACTTATATTAATTGCTTCGTAAAATTAACATAAACATGTAATTTGATTCAAGTTTTTTGTAGATCTTACAAACCTCAAGTGTAATGGTATCATCTTGAATGTAACCTTTATCAGGATCCAAAAGATCCTGCCATGTCATAAAATGACTAAATCCCCAATCATTTTCTTTACTATAGAACAGGTGTTGAATCTCTGAAAAAGTTATCTCATAAGAATGTATATCCATGATGTAGAAGAGGTAAATTTTTAAATAAAAGTGCAAATGTACAGAAGAGAGTATTTATGACAGTCAAAATAAAATATTTTTATATTATGATATACTAACTTCTGCTAAATGGTTCTTGTCCTTCTTTACAAGAAAGTAACCGAAGATCTGCAGTTGCATAACAACTCCATGATGTTGATTCACTTTCCCCATTACATTGAAGATAAAAACCAAGTGATCTTTGAGGTGGTCTCTCCTGTGCCTGACTCGATCTTGGCATTACCATTATTTTCCATGGTAAATTACGAACATAACATGCTGGTGACAACTGAGTATCTTTCATTGACGAAACATTTTCTACTACGAAGCGAAATATCACTTCTGATCTTGCTTCATCTAATAAAAGATAAAAATAAGATTAACATTTCACCATGTTAACATCGATAGGTATATTACTATAGATGTTATCAAATTATACATATAGTATAACATGAGACTTCTGCTCATAATAAATTTATGGAATGTGAAAATGACTATTTTAGCACAAATTTTAGACATATTAATCTAAGATATTAGAAAATATTCTAAAATGTTGTCAGAAGAAAGATTTATTGAGTTTTATTTATGATGAAGAAGACATAAACAATAAAATCTGTATCATTTATCCTTAATAGAGTATTAATGAAAAAAGTTTTATATAATAACGTAAGGAAGATTTACAAAATAAGTACAGATTAATTTTAAGATACATCAAGAAAAAATGTCTGTCATTATACAAACACACGTTCACAAAATAAATATCCACACAGTCCTTCAGGTAAAGCAATTATGTATGTATTAGCCCCTTACCCTTCGATTTCTTTTATAGTTGTAGCAATTAGAATTTCTTTGTAGTTCATAATTTGCTAGAACTACATAATTAAAAGAAGAGAAGTTTAGTGTTCATTAATAAACGAATTCTAAGTAAACACAATCTATCAAAAAAAGTTTTTAAATGTTTGCCAAAAGCATTACAGAAATGTTTATTTTAACTCCTTGCAATGAATTGATAAGTAAAATTATTCAAAATCTCTCATAATTTCTGATATAATTCTGATAGTTATTGTCAAAAGTTTGGTTTAGTCAAAATACTTAATCACTGTATTTATTTGCAAACTTCTAATATATGTGGCTATTATTTGTCAATAAAATTTAATTTTATTACTTTAACATTTGTAATATGTTTAAATAGAAATTTAATATGGAGATATGTGTTCAGGAATATAAATAAGTTACACATGAATTTAATAAACCTTTGCATTATAAAAGAAAATATGCTATTGTCTGTAGAACAAAGAAATTAATATAATTTACTTATGTCATTAGTATTTTACTCAAATATTCATTTCAACTCTGCTACATTTTTATTTGTTTGTTCAGAAAATAATTTAGTTCTATCAAAGTTTTAGTAACTTTGAAATCTTATAGATTTCATGTGAGTCTCGTTTTTTATTAGCATAACACTGAATCAAGAGCTTTTTTGACAGTCTTTCAAATTAAAATTAATTTCCAAATAAACTAATAGAATCTGAAAAACAACCCAACAGATATGCAACATTAACAAGTTACAGCAATCATTCTTCAAAACTATTATCTGATGAATCAATAAAATAATACTAACTATAAGTGGATTTGCCAAACGTTCACATATATAAGATATAAAATGCATAATAAAAATTTTCCAACCCAAAACTGTCTCATTGTCTTTTATTTCATATTTTATGAATACTGCAAAGTTTGTAGTTAGTTAAGAAAAATTATAATTATAAATGTTGAAACATTATGGTTTATAAGAAATGATACAAATTAGAGTAAAAACATACAGTGGTTTTTAGAAATATATTCAGGCTATTGACACCATGAATGATGAGATTACAATGCCATAAATGCATGCCCATACATATTTCTTGTAGTTTCTTAATTACTAATTTATAGGACATTCATTGAGAACCAATTTAACAATGGCATCATAATTTTCTATCTACTCATATTCTGAAGAGTACGAAATCTTTTAAATTTATAACAACATGAATAAGTTTGTACTAAAAGTGAAAGTACAGGATGGTTTATAATTATAGAACACAAACATTTTGCAAAATTATAAAAGATCTCATCTGATATTTATATACATTATTTGTACATATATAGCTGACAGCAGCATAATGTAAATAGGCCTATATTTTTTTTCATTCATTACCAACGATTTGAACAAACAAATCTTGATCTGAATTTTGATTCCAAGACAAATCTTATTAATTTTTTATTATGCATAACTAATTAAAAAAAAATTAAGTGCCAATTGTTAAAAAATATTCTTTTCTATATAAAAAAAATTAAATGCATCAACAAAATCTTATAAAGTTATAATTTAAAAAAAATGAATATTTTATTATTTGTATATTACCTTCTCCCATTTCTTGATCTTGAACTATACAAGTTAATTCTGATTCCCCATTCATAGGACTAGTATCATTACCATCTCCTCCACCATCATTTGGTGTTTCTAAAAGGTTAAAATTAATATATGTCTCTTGTAAATTAAATAAATAGGAAGATAATATTTCCCAAAAATAAGAAATGTATTAATTTTTATGAACATATTGAATAGGAAAAATTGTTTAAACTGTATAATATTCGAACACTGAACAAACTAGATACAAATAGAAACATGAGTACACTATATATTTGTTGTATTTTATGTCACATATAATTAAAACAAATTATATATGTTTGAACCAGTTATCTATAGCCTATAAATTGAGTATAATATATAAATCTGTAAAAGATTTATAAAAATATTTATCTAGTAATTTATACGAATATTTGACAAAAAGTGTTGTGTTGTCAAATTTGAATCATTATGACACGATGGAAAAACAACTGAATACTTTAATCAATTGAAGAACTATTCTCAATTCTACATGTTTGGTTTAATCAAAGTATAAAGAAATGTTTAACCCCTAATTATAATGAATAGTGCCTAAAGAAAATTTCAAAAATTAACATTAATTTTAAGTAAAAGGAAACGCGCGCGCGCGCGCGTTTTTGTGTGCGTGTAAGTGAGTGAGTGAGTACGTAAGTGAGAGAGAGAGAGAGAGAGAGAGAGAGAGAGAGAGAGAGAGAGAGAGAGAGAGAGAGAGAGTAAAGGGTGTGGGAAGAGGGGGGTAGGTCATAAATTGTAGTACAAATGGAGTGGGAAAGATAATAGGGCTCAAAATAAGTTCAGATAATAAAATGTCGTTTGGTTGAACAAAATTAAATTTTGTTCAACAATTTTGAGATCAGTCAAGTGTTTACGAACCTAACCAATATTTAGTACAAGATCTTACTACAGATTACTCCACTATGATTGCTTTTGTAAACAATATAATGTTTTTTTCCAAAAATGAAACTTTGAACAATAAAAAGCTATTTCATCATTTCGACTTATTTTCAGCCATAGAATCTTAACCGCCACAGTAATGTTCAACAGCCATAATATGGACGAAAGTATTCAATAAAAATGTTCAAAAAATAATAATTGCAGTATATAAAGTATACATGTGCCTATATAGCATTATGCATATGCGGAACGACAAATCATGAAAACATAAATATAAAATATTAGATATAATTTTAATAATGCAATGTTATAAAAATGAAAATAGATCGCAATATCTACAGTGTTATAATGTCAGCAATTTTCTATAACCTTCAAAAGCAGAAATAAAAACATATGAAGCTAAGTTAAAAATAGGAAAAAATATACATATAATGAAATAAAGAAAAGTAAAATATACCTTCCTGCGTGTCCATTTCTTCGACTTCATTGACCTGAACGGGTGCCAGGTTGAGCTGTTTAAGATTTTCCTGGTCGTTAACGTGGTTCATCGCAATGCCGATATTGATGGTCGTCTTGATTGCGCCGGGAACCTCGGAGGCGGCTGCCGCCGTCGAGGTTACTTCTGTAGGTAGTTTTAACTAGTGTAACCACAAATGAATTTCGAGCACAAAGTGATTGTTGCCGTTCAATATACTGACTATTTTCGTCGAGGACGGATGGCTTTTGTTTAAGCAAATTCTGCTGAGATTGTGGATGTTCGATTCCAATCGCAACCAGATTCGCGTCACTACTATCACGACTCAAAAACGACGTTGATTTACTATACGACGACAATTGATATTTGCTTACAATGCGTCCAATTTCTGCAACTATCAACTGCCCCCGCTGTTTTGGGGGACGCCCACAACATATATTCTACCTTCGTATATTTTCGTAATTCTTACGTTGTTCTGTGTCTTGTCGTCACGGTTGTATCTTCTCTTATTCTTGTAGCATCTGTCTTGTTTGCTCTTCTTAGTTTATACTTGTTCGCTCTTTCTCGCCCGATCCGAGAAACGGTTTTTGCACCGCAGGACCGGCGCGCTACTAATCGAGAGGCCTACGTACTTCTTGCGAACCTTGGATCTTTAGGGTTTAGTCTTAATATTTGTTCCAACCACTGCCAACAAACACCTGAGTAAAAGAAGTTTTTCTACCGGTGCTTCGAGGTTCCTAATGTAGTCACCAGTGCACTCAGCTGACGTTTTCACGGACAACGATATGACGATCTGCTTGGATGATCGTCTCTCAAATCTCTTTTACGCGAAAATAAACAAAATGGCGACGAGCCACACTGCTCTGGTGTCTGCCTAACTGTTCTGCAGATAACTCTTACGGAACATGAAATTTTTGTAACTCTTTAGATAGCATACTCAATGAAACATTTTATGTACATATTTTACAGTCGCGGAACATATATAAAAAAGGTCCATATAACATGTAATCGATAAAGTCTCCAATTTTTTACAAAATTGTATATCTATTTACAATAGTATAATTAATAAGATCTGCGTAAATATCAATTAATAGTAAATAAAATAGTAAACCAAAATTTACTTTCATTAGAACGAAAGACATGCAATGATACCTAAGCTTCTGCAAGACTCTCCGGCCGCAATGTGTTCCGTTAGCAGGAATGAGAGTAGAAAGTGCTTTGCTCTGATTGCCTAACGATTCAATGCTAAGATAGGATTCGTTGCGGATTGGGCGCGCAGTAAAATAGTGGGGATACAAGCACTTCCTTTTAGAGGAAGAAAATCGTACAGACGTTAAAGTATCACCGTATATGAATAATAATTTGTATGTATACAAGTTGCATATATGTAATCGACTTTAAGAACATGCTAATGTACAGTAATGAATCGTACTCTTGCACATAGAAATTTTCTTTTCTCTGATTGGCTGACGACTCACAGCTGAGACAGAATCAACTACAAATTGAATGCGCCGTAAAATGGTGGGAATGTGCACGTCACCTTAGGGAGTAAGAAAAGCGTGCAGGTGTTCCATTACAGTATTGTGCACAGCTTATTTAAAAAATCTTTTCCACATTAAATTAAAATTAATAATAATAAATAAATGACATTATATATAGGTACAGGGTGAGGATGGGTAGTGATGATGCTTGCAAATTCTAGAGGTGAATTCGTTTGCACAAAATCGTGCAAAACCTGAGGTATTATTGCACATATGTATGTACATACATAGAAAATACATAAAGGATCATTTTTGATGGGGTTGTTCGATTTTTGAGATAAATGTAATGTACATTCCTCTGTAGAATTGTTTCATGATTTTTTTCTACATTACTACCCATGCTAGTACTAATTAATGAAAAAATGATTTGTTAATGGAATACTTTTTTTATTCGGGTGTTCGAATAACGAATAAAGATAAAGTATCTTTTATTTGAATCGTTGTTTAAATAATTTTCTATCTAACTAATGCCGAAGTCTGTCATAGGACCGTCTTCGCTAAGCCCATGTTAAACAACGTTTACGTCGGGAGTCGAGACTATGAATACAGCTTGTAGTTTTTTGGAAATGTCAGAAAAACTATGAAGGAACCGTTAAATGTAATTACAGAAGAAGGATGAGCAAGGAGAGAACGACTGTTGAAAACTTTGTTCGGCGATATTAAACTTCTATGCGCCGGTCTACTCTAGCCTAAAAAGGGGAACGGCAGTTTAGTCCTGTTGAAATTTCTTGAAATGTTGAAGGGATCAAATAAAACTAAATGTAAAATAGTAATGAGCAAGAAAGGAGCAATTATTTAACATCGTTCAATGAAATAGGGGGCAATCATTGAGTTGGTATAACCTATAGCTCTCATGAATATTATTTTAGAAATTTGTTGAAAACTAACAGTAAGTAATTACAGTAATGGGTTCTACTCTTGCACATCTCCAGGTCGCAGCTTGAGCCCATTACTGTAAAACTAATATAGGAACGATAAGGAGCAATTAAAAAACAATTGTTTAAAATATTCTACGATGGAACTTATCTTATACTTTCGACTAACTTCGCGTGTATCGTTGGCTGCTTCAGGAAGTCGTAATAACATGATAATTTTTAGGAAATTTCTTGAACGGTAAAAGTAAGCAATTAAAAATAACTACAGAACGATAATCAGCAATTAAAGAGCAATTCTATGTTCGGTTATACAGCTCGTTTTCTGCATTATTTGAGAAATTACATATTATTAAAATTCTCCAGGCACTCGTGAGAGTTCCTAATTGCCTCGAAGGAGTTTTTTAAAAATTTCTGAAAATCTAGGAAGAAGCAATTAAACACAATTACAGATCAACAATAGGCGATTAAAGAGCAATTGTTTTTACCATTGCTCATTTAGTTAGAGCAATCTTTTGAGTATTTATGCCAATTGATAATTGGTAGCCATGAATAGCACGTGCTCCTAGTTACTTATTTATTTGTTTTTCCGAAATTCATTATTCATTGATAAAATTGTTGTCCGTGGAAGGTTGATCAATTTGTTAGATGAAAAGAGAAATTTCAGAAATTTCGTATTTATAAAGGTCTCCAGACTTTCGTAAAAGTCACTAGGTGTCTCAAAAAGTTTGAGGCGTCTTTGCATGCAACAAACAATTTAAAAAATTTGTAATGCTTAAAGCGCTGCTCAACAGTCGGGTTATCATAAAATAATTATGTAATTAATTTAAAATAATGTTTAGAAAATAAATACATACATAAGTTTGTTCCTGAAATAAAGAATGTAATAAACAAAACCTTTACACTGTTTAGTAATAAGTTAAGAGTTTCCGCTCTCAACTGATTTTCTTGTTTAAGGTTTTATTTCTCAAAAGGTAATTCTATATTTCTAACATTTGATTGGTCGTTACATTTGAACGGAATGGTTAATGTAAAAAGGGTGGTGCATTATCCGCTGACGTAATTTTTATTCTAAATTTACATTGAATCATCTATGCTTTAAAGTAAAATCGTATTTGTGAAAATTCAATTATATTTTCTATAAAAATAATTAAGTTATAAAATAAAATTTGTTTACTGTCAAGGATACATTCTTCCATTAATTGGAAAATCAAATATTTTTCTTATTAATTATTAATGTATAGTATCAAAAATAATTTAAACATTCGAAAGATAGAATATTCACTGATAATACAAATTGTGAGATTTAATTAGTTCTTCCTTATCGCTAAAAGAATGCCAGGGTAAGCACAATTATTTCTCTTGTGAACATACTGTTTAGGATATCTCTTCCAGCGTCAAAAAGCGTTTGCAGGTATTTAATTTTAAATTTGTTATTATGAAACACTAAAAATTACAATTTTAGTACGTCATTATTATAATATAATCGTGTACACCAATATTTAAATGTCACTTAATAAAAAAGCAATGATTATTTAAAATAAATAATCACTGTCAATCAAATAATCCGAAAGGTATTTACAATAATTAATTTTACTGATGTTAATAATAAGAAGTTAGATTTTCATTTTCGTATTCGTATGTTATTTACCATTACCGAAAACTTTAACTTATGTAATTTAATAAATAATACAAATAATGTAAAATGTAACCAAAAAGACATTATTAAAGTTGCAAATATGTAGTTGCAATTAATATATTTGATGTTTAATTAACTTATAAAATTATCATAGAGTTAGAATTATTCCAATTAAGTTAAAATAGTCAATAATTCAAATTTAAGTATAATATTAAATATTGAAAGATCAATAATTGATACTAAAAAAAATATTTTTGAATAGTGTTGCAGCAATGTCTATGGATCACATGTTCTGTTCTCGATGTCGAGAAGGGTTTGTTGCACATGAAAAAATTGTTAATTCGCATGGAGAATTGTGGCATCCTCAATGTTTTGTGTAAGATTATGTAATTGTTATATATTGCATTAGTAAATAAGATACAGTAATTAAAATATTTATTTCATACAATTTAAAATTTTATTAGATGTGCACAATGTTTCCGACCATTCCCTGATGGAATATTTTACGAATTTGAAGGATATAAATATTGTGAACATGATTTTCATGTTTTATTCGCTCCCTGTTGTGAAAAATGTGGTATATATGAAAGTTTACTTGATTAAATACCATAAAGACTATATCTATAGTCTTTAAGTATTCTTTAGAATATAAATATAATATCTAAATCTTCATGTTTATAGGAGAATTTGTTATTGGTCGAGTAATAAAAGCAATGAATGCTAATTGGCATCCAGGATGTTTCCGTTGTGAAGAATGTGATGGTGAATTAGCTGATGCAGGATTTATTAAATGTCAAGGTAGAGCTTTGTGTCACACTTGTAATGCACGTGTCAAAGCAGGGGCACTTGGAAAATATATTTGTCATCAGTGCCAGTATGTATTTTTACTGTACTTCGCACAATGTAATTTTTATTTCATTTATAAGACAAACATTTAATATTGAATTTTTAGTGGCGTAATTGATGACAAGCCTTTACGTTTCCGTGGAGAGTTATATCATCCTTATCATTTCAATTGTACAGCATGTGGCACAGAGCTTAATTCTGATGCAAGAGAAGTTAATTCCAGACCAGGTTACGCTGCCAATGAAATGGTACATATCTATCAAATTATTTTATTTACAAACATTAATCTTTTGAATACGTAATAAAACGATTTGTTGTTTAGAATGAACTATATTGTCTAAGATGTCATGATAAAATGGGAATTCCTATATGTGGTGCCTGTAGACGCCCAATTGAGGAACGTGTAGTTACTGCATTAGGTAAACATTGGCATGTTGAGCACTTTGTTTGTGCAAAATGTGAAAAACCGTTTTTAGGTCATAGACATTATGAGAAAAAAGGTCTGGCTTATTGTGAAACACATTATCATCAATTATTTGGCAATCTATGTTTTGTCTGCAATCAAGTAATAGCTGGAGATGGTATGTATATTGTTTAAATGTATACAAAAAATTTGTTATCTTAAAATTTTTTTAATACTTTGTACCTGTACCACGTAATTGTCGGAAAAAACAATCAAATTTACTATAAATTATTTCAGTAATAATATTGATTAGAAGATGTAATTTTTGTTTCAGAAAGTTTCTTTACAGGGATAATACTAAGTAGCTCTATATTGTGTTTTTTTTCTCTGTTTCAGTTTTTACTGCTTTAAATAAAGCATGGTGCGTTCACCACTTTGCGTGCGCATTTTGTGATCAAAAAATGAATCAGAAAACTAAGTTTTTCGAATTTGACTTAAAACCAGCTTGTAAAAAATGTTACGACAAATTCCCGCAGGAATTGAAGAAACGCATGCGCCGAATGTACGTTTTGAATCCTAAAAAAATACCAGCTTGAAGAAAAAACTACTATAATACATATATTTGAGATGAACAATATAATATTCAACTACATTAATATAGATTAATATTTATTATGAATTTAACATTATGCTTAAGCATTCATTATTATCGTTTCTTTATGTCATTTCAAATATTTATATTTTATACCATAATCTAATAAATGATTATTAAATAGGATACTTTATTATAGTAAGGGTACAAACATTAATGCTTGTTGCAACTGAACTTTTTTTTAAACTATTAAAGATACAGTTGAAAATCAGAGTGCCTTGCATTGTATAACTTTTATATATATTTTTAAGAATATATTTTTTGCATAATTTTCTTATACTTAAAAAACCGGATAACATTGTTTAAATTTGAAAAAAGTATTTACTAATTATAATGTTAATATGTTGTTGTAATCATTTATACAAATGCATTTTATATAAAGTTATGTAAATGTAATGCTATATTTGCCATGATAATATAACGTAACAATATTCATAACTTTAATAGATTGTGCTTTCATATTTTATGTAAAGTATGTGATTATAATACAAAAATATTACGTAATTAAGAAGAAATTCAAAAATAATTTACTTCAAAAGTATTGGTCTCTTTGTGTTTGAAGAATGATGTAACAAGTAAGTGACTCAAATTTATTGGAAGTTATACTTATTTATCGTCTTCTTCAGTAGGATACCAGTCATGTTTTCTTGATATAATACCACAATTAGATATAATTACCGTTTTAATTGGTTTTCCAGTCTTTGTACCAAATTCATCAATCTACAAATACATATTATAAATGGAATAAAAGAGTTACATTAGTGAGTTTATTAAATTACTGAAAAGCAATTACTTTGTAAATATTTGATAACCCAGAAATAACTTTTCCAAATACTACACACTTTCCATCCATTGTTTCTAAGCATCTAAAGGTGAGGTTGAATTTAGAATCATTCTTATTTTCATTGTTATTACACATAGATAATATTCCTGGGCCTGCGTGACGTAAATTGAAATTTTCATTTTCAAATACAGTATCAAAAGCAGAGACTCCTCCAATTCCATTGAATTTTGTTACATCACCACCTTGACACCAATAACCCGAAACTATACGGTGAAATGGTGTATTTCTGTTAAACAATATATATTTTTGCTTTATAATAATTTCTTGACTTTTAAGATTGATTATTCTTTTCTATTAAATTATTATCAGTTATTTTTTTACTTGTATGATAACCCATTTTTTGTTCCACGACATAATTTAGAAAAATTTGCACATGTTTGTGGGACAACATCATCATAGAGCTCAAATTTTATGTTTCCTAATTTTTGTCTATCATTTTGAATTTCAATTTCAAAAAAACATTTGGTTCGTATGGATGGTTTTAATTCTTTCATTAATGATAAATCTTTAACTATGCAATGATCTTCATTTACTTGAGACACAGCAGTTTGAGCGTGATGCTTTGAGGCAAATCTAAATTAATATTATAAATCTAAATAAATATTTTTATAATTGTTTAAAATACAATACAATATTCAAATGTTGTTTAATTAAAACTAGATAATTTGCCTTCTACCATGCATCATTTTTCTTCTCATTGCTTTCCAACTTTGTAGAAATTCTCCAGTAGGATAGATACTACTAGCTTCAGAAATCATTTTCAATACCGTTTTATTCGCTTTCATAATCATTTTATTTTTCAATTCTTGATCTTTTAATTGAGTTACATATTTAGTTTGATGCATCCAACAGTCTACTTTTCCCTACAGTATATAAAAATAGAGGTAGAATTAAATAATTACTATTATTGTTTGCATGTAGAATTCTATTGCCAGCTTTACTTTCTTAATAAAATGATATAAAAACTACATGAACAATGATGAATTTTTACATTGAACGTAGGAAATACAAAAATAATGATAATGTTTAATTCCAAATTCTTACATTTTGAGACTATCATTTTTTTTAATTAGAAAAATATTTCATACTTACACCTGTACGACTAATCACGCTCATCCTTTTCAATAACTCCATGTTTTCCTTATCTATTTCTTTTATTCGATTCGCGTCAATAGTTAAGTTACGCTTTTTATAATAATAAGATATATCGAGTTTTGGGGCTTTAGTATCGACTGCAGCCACGGCTTCCCGAATTTTTCGTTTATGTTCTTTATATTCTTTTTCATCCATAGTTATCTTTACTTTTAAATTTAAAATAGTTTTTCAAAGACACATATTTAAAAAGAGTTTAAAAATTACTATTCCAAATTATCATTATAAGTTACATTTCTTTTTGTAATGTTTACTTTCGAAATATTGATTTTACACCATTTTTTTAAAGTATTATTATTAATTATTAATTATGAATTGAACTATCAAATAAACATAACATATTATTTGAAATTAGCTACAATTCAAAAAGAAATCTACGTAATATGTACAATATGTACACACACATAAATACATATATAGTACCAGAGATTGTTAGAGATTTTATGCTATACGCATGAAATACAATAAATCTTGCAATAGTCTTACGATAATTTGTATTATTTGTAATACAAATTATTTGTAATATTTGTTAGATAAAATCAACATCTATTCATTTTCTCACATTAACATTCGGGGCGATGTAATAATTAGTTAGGTCTAATTGTGCTCAACTTATCAAAACATTTCTTACAAACACACACGTTGGAAACATATCGTAATGTGCACTCTGCATCGGTCGCAAAATGCAGGAGGATGTAATCGAGAATCTTACGAGGCGACGGTACAAATTAGATATCGTATCGCGTGTTTCAAATAGAGCGCCAGTTGAACGGATGCACGACAGGAGTGGAACCATAAACTTGATAAAGTCAGATGGACTAGATTTCTTATCCGTGTAAGTGTAGTGGAAACCTTGCCGTATATGTATACAGTATGCTATAGTGGATTTCCTGCACTCCTTCAGGGCGCAGCTTGATCCGTTAACGAGGGTCGATATAGAAATTTTTTGCTCTGATTGGTTAAGGATTCATTACTGAGCCAGACTCCTCTGCGGATTGGATACACAGTAAAATGGTGGCGATGTGTCGCTAGCTTAGAGAGTAAGAATGCCATGCAGGAGTAAGTTCCATTGCAGTAGATAACTCGCTTATATGACATGATTGCATACGTAACAATGTATGTAGTCACAAACTTAATCATACATACTGACATAAATATCTCTTCATAGAACGAATCATCTATATTATGCTATATGTACACTTACTTTTTAGTATATAATATATGTATACAGTTGTACTTTAGTTACTTAAATATTTAAATTTATTGTCAATCTTTGTAATTACTATGTATATTATTATGTATAATGTCAGTCACTGTATCTGAAAGGTGTATCCGTAAACCGGTCATAATTAAGGTTATTTAGAGAGAATTTTTCAAACAGGTACTACTAGTAGAAATACAATATAATGCATAAAGAGAGTTTAATTTGAAATAATTTATATGAGAAATATTGTTACAGAAAGTATACCAATAAAATGATTTCAATGGAGATCGTAAAACGTTCGAAAATGGTGATCGCAGGAGGTAATGTTATCCCAACGTTTCGAGATAGTTTTCGAGTAGTAAATAAAGATTTATTGAGATGGTTTCCTGGTCATATGAGCAAGGGATTAAAACAAATGCAGCAGCAATTAAAGAATGTAGATTGTATAATTGAAGTTCATGATGCTAGAATTCCACTTTCTGGACATTATGCAGATTTTAGTAGTACTTTAACTGGATTAAAACCTCATATTTTTGTATTAAACAAAATGGATTTAGCTGATATGAGGTATAAGGAATCCTTAATAGCTGAATTAAAAAATAAGGGATTAGCTAATGTATTGTTTACTAATTTTAAACATGAACATTGTAAAGGAGTTAAGCAATTGCTACCATTGGCTCAAAGATTAATTAAAGAATCAGATCGTTACAACAGAACAGAAGAAAAGTCTTATGCAATGATGATTATTGGAGTTCCAAATGTAGGAAAATCTTCACTAATTAATCGTTTAAGAAGTAATAATCTTTTTAAAAGTAAAGCGGTACAAGTAGGTGGCGTGGCTGGTGTCACAAGATCTGTTTCGACTCGTGTAAAAATATCAGTAAATCCAGATATATACATCTTAGACACACCAGGAATTTTAACTCCTAAAATAAATGATGTTTATTGTGGTCTGAAGTTAGCATTAGTTGGTTGTATGCAGGATCATTTAATAGGCACTGAAATACTTGCAGATTATTTATTATTTTGGTTCAATAAAAACAAACGATTTGAATATGTAAATACATTAGGATTACCAAACCCTTGTGATGATATAACATATGCTCTTACATTTATCGCAGCAAAACAAAGAAAGACTGTAAAAATTAAGAATTATAATGGAAGTAGTATTGTGAAACCAGATTTAAGATATGCAGCAGAGTATTTTCTTAGTTTATTTAGAAAAGGTGACTTAGGTAACTATTGCTTAGATGAGGATTTATTAACGCAATCAAAACATTTTGTAGAAAAGTAGGCATATTTTAATAATATATTAGAAGGATAATTTGATATTGTGTAATTATTTTTGTATAACATACTTAGATATACTTTTTTAATATGCATATACGACTTATTTGTGTAAAAAAAGTTATATCAATATTGCACTGTTAAGATATAAAATATAATATGGAATATTTTTGATTAATCACCCATTATTATGTGAGTATATACATATATGTATACATATAAATTTCGATTTAAAAATACAATAATATATGATTATTTAATTAATTACCTAAATATAGAAATATGAACTTACAAATAAAACATTAAAATCTCTTTTCTGAATTACAATCGCGCGTCGCAAATTCCCGTTCGGATACAAATGGTCACTCCAACAGTACACAGAAATCCTGTTACTTTTTCTTAGTATTAGTACAGGTGAACCTCCTACAACGCGGTAGATACGTTTCTTGAAAATACCGTGTTGTGGGAAATCGTGTTATAGAAGACACTAATTTAATGTAGAAACTGGAATTTGGTTCTAAAATGAGAAAAACTATGTTTCAAGAGAAGAAATGAGCTTCTCTTTGACTGTGCTCTGAATTGCTGAGTGTAATATTATCTAAAATGTAAGCGCATGTTAATACTACTCACAAGAAAAACTGATTTAACTTGATAATGAATACAGTATAACCGAAAAATAACTACAAATACGTATTTGTGCGTATGCATATATACACTATAGAATTGTGATATTGTAGGAAAATTTCCACATATTCACTTGACAATGAATATAGTATAAGCGAAAAATAATTACAAATACGTATTTGTGAATATGCATATGTACATTATAGAATTGCGGCGTTGTAAAAAAATTTCCGTATTTTTTCAACCGTGTTGTTGCGATACCATGCTGTAAAGGTACCGCGTTGTAAGTGGTTCACCTGTACTTTCTCCAATAGTAGGCCAATATATTTCTTCGTTTGCTTTGAGAAAGAAAACTTGAACTGTTTTATCTTGAGCTCATAAAAATAACAAATTAAATTAAAATCGAGAATTTTCGAAGTATTAGTAAATTTACTTATTAGAATAGTAAAATTAGTAATAAATAATTTTAAAGCTTAACAGAATTAGTAATATTATTGTTAAATTAAAAATTTAGAAGAAATGTTTGCAAGATTGACATTTTATCCAACACTGTTTTATAATGTACTAATGGAAAAAATTTCGTCGAGGAGCTGGTACAATAGAATTGACGAAATAGTTGTATTAGGCGCTTTACCATTTCGAGGAATGACCAGAAAGGTATGTAATTATGTGTCGCAAATTAATTAATAGTCATCGTTGAAATATTAAATAAAGAAATATGGTTCTTGAAAACATATTTTTCTACGTAAATTAACAGCTTTCGTAGCTACCGAGATATTATTTTCTCAAAAATTTTCAGTTAATATCCGAGGAAAACATTGCGGGAGTTATTTCGATGAATGAGGATTACGAATTAAGATTGTTTTCTAATACTGGGAAGGTATTTATTTTGTATTCAAACTAATATATAGTATAAAATCTTAAATATGATATAATTTTATTTTCCAGAGAAAATACGAATATATGCTATTCTACTATATGGTGTACAATTTTTTAGGACTGGCAGACATATAACGTGAAATTTTTACAATTATCAACAACAGATATTTTCCAATCGCCTTCGCAAGAAAAATTACTATGTGGTGTAAACTTTATTAATGAGTTTCATAAAGCATCAACTGAGACAAACAAAAATTCCTCTAATAGTGATGGCCTTTGTACTGGAAGTGTCTATGTACATTGTAAAGCAGGAAGGACACGTAGTGCAACATTAGTAGGCTGTTATTTAATGATGGTTAGATGGCAGAATAATTTTAAATATTATGTGTAAGAGAACTATAAATTACAGATTAATATTATTTGTAGAAAAATCGATGGACTCCTGAAGAAGCAGTAAATTATATGAAGACAAAAAGGTCCCATATACTACTACACACACCCCAGTGGAATGCTCTTAAAATATTTTATAAAAATAATATAGAGAATACAAAATAATAAAATTATTAAATAGATATTACTTATATAAATAAATAAATATGTACATAATGTAATACATTTTTTCATCATTTATTTTTGCAATTTAATAATAAATATATTTACACTTTTTTTAAATCTTCTGATGAAAATTTTATAATGATGGATTAGAGGCTTTGACTGGAGCATATTCTGCATTGAAAATTTCAAGTATTATTTTAATTACTACTATTTATAAAATTTATATTTTGCATACTTGAGGCACGAAGCATCGTGCTTTTATTGTTTAATGTAACATATCATAATTAACGTGAGAGTATTTGAGAAGGAAGACGTAATTTCTTGAAGCGATATATACGCGGGGTTATTTTATAAACAATGAACAATGAAGAAATCAGACTGTCTATTTTTAACTTCCAAAATTACAGCAGACCTTAATAATATGTGTGATAAATTACAAGTTTTCAACATTTTCATATAGTCGTGGACTATAATACTTGCTTTTTTGCTCCTTTTGCTTGTATCCAAGCATCTTTATTCAAATCTTCTATTTGTTTTAAACATTCTATCTTAATGAGGTATGGTACTTCTTCATTAAGATCGTTTATTTCATCTATAATATTTTTGCTTATAGATTTAAATGTTTCATATTCAAGTTTTTCATGTTTCAATTTATTTTTCAAATTCAATACTTTTTGTTGCATATTTTCCCCTGTTATTCTAACAGATTTAGCAAATTTCCCTACAGCTCCTTTAACAGTAAAATTGGCTGCTCCTTTCGAATGGTAATTTAAAAAACAAAAGTGTTCCAACATTCCAGTCTTATGTATATGTGTACCGCAACATGCTTCTCTAAAAGAAATGTTCGATATTATCTATTATTTTGAAACCAAATAAAGGAAAGTAATTGGATAATTACATCTTCAAGAACACTTACTTCGATTTTAAGTCAGTAGTATTAATTTCTACAACTCGAATATCTGTATAAGGGTACACTTCGCCTGGTACTAGTGTTACAGAGTCTTCGGCCATTAATTCAGATGAATTTAATATTTTTGTTTTAACAGAAACATTAGCTTCTATAACATCATTTATTGATTTTTCAATTTGTTTAAGCTGCCCAAAGCATAGTTTTTCTCCAAAAGAAGTAAACTGATATTTCAAAGTATGTGGAAGAATAACAGAATTGCGCGAATACACAACTTGTAAAGTTTGTTTCATAGATGCATTCAACAAATGTGCAGCGGTATGATGTTGCATTAACCCTTTTCTACGATCAGACTTGATAGATACCGTACAATTGTCTCCAATTTTCACTTTTTTATTTAAATCTCTAAATGAAAAAGGAAATATTTCAGCATTTTGTTCCTTATCAAACTTTATAAGACCTATAAAAATTTAATTTGAGACTTACTTGCAGTCAACATTTTCAAGTTTTCCAAAGTGTATAACATAGCCATTCCTCTTTTGCACATTATTTATGTGGAAAGTTAAGTCATTTATGAAAATGGTTCCATGATCAGATGCTTGGCCACCTTCTAGTGAATAACATTTTGTTTTATCCAATATAATTCCAATTTCATCTTCTTTATTCAATGTAATATTTTTATTTACAGCATTACTTGTATTATTTAATATTAAGTTGTCTAAAATGGATAAAATATGTATATTTCCATTATGTTTAGTATGTAATCAACTTTAATGAATCGATTTACCATTTACAATTATTCCTACAATCTTACTCTCAATTGGAGGAAACTCATAATTATTTCCAACACACATATATTCATATTTAAATATATCATTAGTTTTGGGTACATCATTTTTTTCAAGAAGATTTATAAATCTTTTCATAGCTATATCATTACTCTTATTTACACCCATTTTTGATTGATATTTGATATTATCAAACTCATTTTGAAAAATTTCTTTATCAAACTGTAGGGATTCAATTTCTGCAAGTTCAGTTATTGTTTCTTCGTTTAAACCATACGTATCATACAATTTAAAAGCAACATTTCCTGGTAACGTTTTAGTTGCTTTTCTATAAAGATAACAAAATATATAGCAAAATGATGTTGAAAATAATTCTTGTTTAATACTTACAAGTCCTTAACTATAGTTTGTAGATACTTATATGCATTTAATAAACCTGGAGCCATCCAATCAGTAACTAATGCTAATTCAGGTCTATTTTCAATTATCTTTTTCCATTCTTTACCAGAGTTTTTTCTTAATCGTTTGTATAAATCTTCTTCAAATTCAACAATTTTTTGTACCTAAATACAACCCTGTTCTATATTAATACATCAAGTTTCTTGTACTTGCATAATGTTACCTGTTTAATATTAGTTTGCAACTCTGGATACATATCACCTAAAGTATCTGCTACCACATATGAAAGTTCTGGAAGTATGTTTTCTTTCTTAAATATTTTCTCACTTGTATTAATTACTTTCCTTATCATTTTTCTAAGTTTATAACTGAAAGTGATATTCCACATAGTAACTTACAGCATTAATTATACTTGGCTATTAAAGTGACTTACTTTTCTTCCGGTACCATTCCATCTGCCAAAGCAACAGTAATCATCCTACTGTGATCAGCTAATATCCTATAACCAGTATCAATATTATTATTATCATTAGAAAATTGTCCTCTATATCCTGGTGCTTTTGTGTACTTCTGGATAGCATCAAAAAGTGGTTTAAACAGATCTGTATCATAATTTGAACTCTTCTCTTGTAAAAGAGCAACTAATCTTTCAAATCCCATACCAGTGTCTACATGGTGCTTTGGTAAAGGTATTATTGTACCATCCATTAATCTAATATATAGTAGTAAAATTTTAATGATCAATTTTTGTTAGTTCATTATAAAAATAATGATATCTATGTTAATTATGTAGTGCATACCGTTCGTACTGTATAAAAACTATATTCCACAACTCGGTGAGATCCGAGTATCCTCTATTAACTCTCATAGATTGACTCGATGCATGGTTTTTATGATCTATATGTATTTCTGTACAAGGACCACATGGCCCGCAAACTCCCATTTCCCAAAAGTTATCTTGTACATTAAATGGCAAAACTTTATCTTTGGCAATGCCAATATTTAACCAGATATCTCTGCATTCTAAATCTGGTTCTAATCCTAACTGCTTATTTCCACCAAAGTACGTTACATACAAACTGCTTTTTTTAATACCATAATGCTTTGTCAATAAATCCCATGCATAAAGACACGCTTCCTCCTGCAAAATATAAATTTTTGTTTAGTTTTTTTCTCTTCATATCTTACAGAAGAAGAAGTACCTTAAAATAATCCCCAAAAGACCAATTTCCTAACATTTCAAAGAATGTATGATGGTAAGTATCATTTCCAACTATATTGAGATCATTATGCTTTCCACTAATTCTAATACACTTTTGAGAATTTGTAACTTTTGTTGCAGGTGGATCATAATAATTCAAGAAGATCCCCTTAAACTTAAAAGAATATATATAAATAATTATTATTGTTACATATATTAATCTAAATGTTTTGTAAAATTCAATGTACTTGATTCATGCCAGCATTTACAAATGGAATTGAAGAATCATTGAGTGGTATAACTGGACTTGATCGTATAAAAGTATGCTCTAAATTGTCTTTAAAGTAATTCAGAAATTCATTTCTGATTAATTTTGAATTCCATTTAATCGAATTAGAAGCATTGGAACTGTATAATCGATTTAGCGAAGCAATATTCATATTACAAAATATTCTTAATATAAAAAAATGTTTTAAGTATTTATTGTTATTTTTATTATTATTTATTTATTTATTGTTATTATTTATATTTCTAACAATATTGAATGCAAAATAGATTAGTTAAAGCTTTCATAGACCATTTTTAACCTTTAAGTAATTCTACTTCAGTTACACTAATTTTTTCTTGAAATGTGTACTACTAAGTATACATTTCTTAGAAATTTTATATGAAATAATATATGTGAAATATACAAATTGTATTTGAATTAATTTGTATGAATTTGGTAATAAATATTTAGTTTACAGTATTCGGTCCTATTCTTGTACACCTTCAGGCCGCAGCTTGATCCGTTAGCGAAGTTCGATATATAAATTTTCTTTATTCTGATTGGCTAACGATTCACTGCCAACACTGAATCCATTACGGATTGGATGCGCAGTAAAATGGTGGTGATGTGTGTGCCAGCTTAGGGAGTAAGAAAAGCCTGCAGAAGTAGGTCCCATTACTGTATTTACATTGCATAATATTTAATGAAAATGCACCATAAGGCAATTTGTATTGCGAAATGAGAATGCAGTAATGCCTCATCGTAGTACCCTGCTGGGTACTTTTTTTTTTATCCCCACCATTTTAATGCGCATCGAATAAACAGTGGATCCTGTCTCAGCAGTGAATCGTCGTCTAATCAGAGAAGAGCAGATTCTGTTACGTGCCTCTATATTACTGCGCGTTTTTGGGTCCGCGTGGGGGTACTATGGTGAGGCTGCAGCTTGATCCGTTAGCGAGGGTCAATATAGAGATTTTCTCCGTTCTGATTGGCTGTCAATTCACTGCTGAGACAAGATCCACTGCGGATTGGATGCGTAGTAAAGTCATGGGAATATGCGCGCCAATTGTATATAAAACGTCTAGTGACTTTTTCGTTACTGCGTCAAAAGTGGTAGTATGTAGCACAAACCTTATCGTTTTCCGTCAAAAGTGTTCAAGGTGGAAGTCTTTGACGCCATTTCGTACCTCGTTTCGCTGTTAGCGTCACGAAAGTTTCTTCTCTTTTTACTTTAATTTCATTTCGCCAAAACGTCGCAACAACATGTAAGTATCACTGTAATTTGTTAATAAAATATTCGTTGGTGAAAAATATCTCAAAGAATGTTAGAGTTCGAATTACGAAGAGATTCACGTACCGTCACTTACTAGGGCACGCCAAGGGCCGGTTGTTTTTAGACATCTTTTGCGTTGTATACTTCGTTTCATAGTGTACCATTTTCTCGAAATTCAGTTCTCCATACATTCTGTAAATCTCGCGATACTAATAATTATAAATTATATGTACGCGGACAATACAAAATTGTTTTTTTTTTAATTTAAGTGATCGAAAATCAGAAAACTTTCGTGGCCTTGAAAAATATATAAGCGTCTTTGCGTTACCCGGAATATGGACACCGAACAGGTTTTTAAACAATTTTTTCTACTAATTTATTTTCGATATAAGGTCAAAAACTTTTTAGCATTATCTTTAAAGAATATTAAATTTTCTAATTTCCTTAAAAAAAATTTGCAATAATTATTTGATTAATTCTGTAAGCCACTTGGTCTTACAGTAAAATTAAATTAGTAATTCTGTGAACCTTACTTGTTATTAATATTCTTGAAGTGCTATAGTTTCTCCATTTCAGGTAGTTTCAAGGAAATGCATATTGTACTTACATGTAACCATTTCTCCCATAGGTATTCATTTTTAATAAGTATTCAAGGAGATTCTGTAACTATTTGAAATACTATTTTATATTTCTACTATATATCTAAACAACTTTCCTTTCTTTGATATTTGAAAATAATACAAAAAAGAGCATTGGAAAATTTTATTTAAGTTAATATTTTTATGCTCAAATTATATAAAATATTAAATTAATAACTACTTTTTTGCATTATTTCTTAATTATCACTTGGTCTTATATCAAATGTTTATAGTCATATATATAAAAATATGCTACAAATACAAATATTTACAAAATATATATTCTTTCTATTTACCATTTAGCTTTCTGAATTGAAAAGATTAAGAATTAGATGAGAACATTTATATCATATTTTTGGAGATATTAGGCTATAATACATTTAGCATTATATCTGAATTAGTTTATAATATAGAATTAAAATTATTTAATAGAATAGTAAAAATAAATATAAAATAATGATTATAACATTTTTTCTATTTTCAGAAAATGGTTTCATCTAATCAACCGGTAAGAACAATGCTAATAGTAAATTGTATTTATTATCTTGTATCAGTTAATAATTTAATTATTTGTACATTGTGTATAATATTTTCTGTATTTAACAAAAAATATAAACATAGGTATGTAATTTATAATTCTTGATTTTGTTTATATACTTTAGTAAACTAAAATAATTTTTAAATTAACAAGCTCACTAACATTACATTATCATTGTTGTATGATTTTTGTAATTCTATAATATAATTTGAGCAAGATTAAATCTCAAACAGACACCATACTTTTGATAAACAAAAGTATGGTCGAATTTAGGGATACAAAAATTTATAAAAAATTTTTTTTATTTGAATAGTGTTATTTATAAGTACATGTATTATAGTTTTATATATATATATATATATATATATATATATATATATATATATATACACACGCTCATATATACATATAAATATAATAAAGAATTATGACTAACCACACATTTAAATTTTCCAGAGGAAAACAAAAATATTTGTGGGTCGGTTACCAGAGAATTGTCGCAACGATGAGTTGCGACAATTATTTTTACGTTTTGGCGAAGTAACGGAATGCGATGTCATGAATCGGTATGGGTTTGTCCACATGGCCCGAGAGGAAGATGCAGCGGCAGCGATCAAAGCTCTTCACAATTCCAACTTCAAAGGGGCGACAATCAATGTGGAACAGTCAACTGGGAAATCACGAGGCGCAGGAGGAGGACGCAGGGATGGAGACAGAAGAGGTGGACCAATGAGAGGTGGTAGAGGAGGACGAGACGGTGGTAGAGACGCTCGTCCTGGACCATACAATGATAGAAGAGGTTAGTAAACAAACTTTTATAATTTTATACTTCAATGAAACTACTTTCTCATTGTTATCAATATCTTTCTACAATGTTTATAACATTATTAACCCTATGCAATTCTATGTTGAGCCAGACTCAACATTAATCTTTACATTAATAGTTATTTACTTTGCTCATTTCTGTTGTATTCATGAATAATGTAACAATTACATGATACATAAGAACAATTGTATTATTTCCTAGCTGTTCTAAATCCTCATGTGGGTATATAATGACATCATTCAATATTATAGAAAATTTTGAAATAAAAGGGAGGAAATACTTTGGATAGCAGAGGGTTAAATTTGTTAAAATATATTGCTTTTTTTACACTGATGTAAATATGTCATTTTTAATACAAAGAATTAATTTAATTACATAACTTATTAGTGTAAAAAGCAATTAGTTTAAAGCAATTAGTAACAATGAGATAGTGATGTGATACTTAATACATAATACATGTTTTTAATGCAGACTAAAAAATCAACTGGATATCTCGGCATGCTTTACAGTTCTTCCGATCCAACTCGTTGGTTACGATGGATCTGCTGCAGGTGGCGTCGCAACGGGGTACACCGATTACAATCGTGGCGCTGGAGACTTTAGTGGACGTGGAGCAGACTTTGGAACTGGCTACACCGATCGTGGAGCGTATGGACAAAACGTGGGAAGCGCGGCAATGGGTTACACTTCAACAGCACCAGGAATGGGAGGAGGATATGGACCAGCGACTGGAGCCGTCGGAGGATATGGACCAACTGCCACCGCCGATTATGGCCGAACTGCGGACTATACCCGCGCTGCAGATTTTGGAGCTAGAACAGATTATGGTAATCCTTGTGGTAGGTTTTCTTAAGTGAAACCTTATGATATTTTTATAATAACATACAAAAGTATTGTTGTTTTAATAAAAAGAATTTCCGTTTGCAGTAGTTGGAGGTGGAATGACTGGAGATTTTAATCGTGGTGCACCTGGTCCTATGGATTATGGACGTACTGACAATTTTGGTGCAAATCGCACGGTTGATTACGCAGCTAGAAATGATTATGATCGAACTGCGACTGGACCTATGAGAAACGGTGGTGGTGCTGTTGCCACTACTGGGTATGGGACAGGGTACTCAGATGTAGGATATGATGAAAGTCACTGGTAAAGTAATTTACATTATATACATTTCCAATTTTAGATTTATTATTATAATTTGACATCAGATCAATTTTCACTAATATATTTCAATAGATTACAACGTGATAGTATTTTTTGAAATACTAATTTAGATAGCGAAAGTTTAAGTTAGCATTGACTATAAATTTCGGGATATGTTTTATACTTGTTTCACAAATAAATTTTTGAAAAATTTCTTTAATACATTCAGGACAACTGGCAGCTTGAATTGAGTTTCAAGATAAGCAAAAGCATAAATAAGATTCCTGTAATTGATAATGATTGACACCGCGACACGTACTTTTCAGTTTCTGAGTTCGATTTCAATATGCGGCTTCTTTTTAAATTTTATACTTGAATCGATATTGGTTCACTTGTTCTCAACATGTTAAGGAAAAAATCAAATGTTTAGAGAAGCAAATATTTTAGTTTCCGAAAATCTCCATCAACAATTATGAATTGAAACTTCATTTTTATTCTAACCTGTGATGCTTCTATTAATGTAATCTGTCGAAGTCTAATATATCTTAGATATATATCACTTGAGCAAAAATTTTGGTGCACTATCCAGGATAGAATAAAAAAAAGTTAACATATTCCAATTGTGTATGACAAGGGTTATTCGGGCGGGCCTGGGGATATGATGGGTAGGCCTTGGGGGGGGGGGGGGGGGGGGGGGAAGTCAGGCAACTTCGATGGCCTATGATAGGAGGAATGGTCCCCCTGTTAATGATATGCCTCAATTTAACAGGCCAATGAGTACTGGACCTAGCTACAGCACTGGGGCGCCTAGTTACAGCACTGGTCCTGGACCACAACCAGATATGTTTAGTAGAAGACCTGGCAGTGCCGTCCCCAGTGGTGGATATCCGCCAGTTGGTGGAGGGTAAGTTTCACTTCATACTTATTTATACAGTACTACCGAGTGTTTATTACTTTTGATGGATTGCAAACTTTTCTTTTACCTCATATCACTGATGTTTCGTGTCCGCATAAAATTTTGTTCAGAATTTATATACAATTTCTGTAGCAAATTTTTATTGAGGGAAGTCTATAGTATAATACTTTGTATGTAGTTACATAACATACTTACTTTTGTACTTATTTATTTTGATCGCTACTTTTTAAGTAACACGAAACAACTGTTCACTTTTAATTATAGTTATACCGAAGGATACGACAGACCAGATGCTTATGGTCCTCCGCGTGGTGGTGGACGGTAAGTCCTATTCTCTCTTATTTATTTTTAAATATTACACTTTACACAACTGCGTTTTCCAAAGTGATGTCACAGCGTTGAAGAGCGACAATTAATTTCTGCGAATGATCGTTCGTTAATTATGCGACCACGCTCTTTTTGCGCATCGTTTTTATTCGGTAAACACTGATCTATCTCAGTGTACTCACGTTTCATGCGGATCGATATAGGCTAAACATTTTCTGTAAAAGTATAAGGTGTGACACTTAGCGCGATGTTGGGTATGTCCTTTGATTATAAGAAGCGTATTCTTGTGTATGCGACGACATACAATTCATTTCTTATTGTCGAAAAAAATCAAAGTAACTGTCCTGCAATTTTTCTAATGTTGAGTGTAAAGGAGAACAGAGGCAGTTAATGAATTTATTATTTAGAACTTTTGTTCTTGTATTTTTTGACATACTTGAAGATTAATGCAATATATATACTTTTGTAATTAATCAATTATCTAAAACTGATCTAAAACTGAAACCAGAAATAGTTATCAAACACCGTTTTTAAATTTCAATGAAATGTTCAAAAGGAACTATCTTTTTCATTCCAAAAATCATGTGGTAAACAAATTTACAAAATTTTAAAGATTATTTTTATTAATTATTAATTAAATAAAGTAAAGTGTTCACAAGAGTATTTTGTTACATCGTCAAAATGATCGTGGAAGTATTTATACTTTTTACGGGAACTTTATTAATTAAGTACTACCTCTCTTCTTTTATGTACTCTGCGGTAAAAATCCATGAATCGAGCGTCGTCGAGATCGAAGTTAGTTGCGTTTTGTCGTATCGAAGCATAATGCGTTACAACACACTGCGCCTCTGAGCAGCATATATATGTTTTGAAGATGCGTGCGGTTGATGATTTTTATTTCACTTGAAACACACTCATGGTGGAAAAACGTGTATTCTGTTTCAAGATCTCTATATCCACAGCTGGGACTCGGGTTGCTAACGATTGCGTTGCGATATTCCTATTGCGCCCGTTTCAAACAATCTATGGAGAAGAACATTTTCAACATTTATAGTGAAATTTTTCTTTCATATGTTTGAGAACGCGAATCGTGAGTCGAAAATATATTAACAGCCACTGAAATTGTCTCTTATACGCTCTTGCGACAATGGCGAAAGATGCTTGGATGCAGCGATAAAATGACTTTCAACGTGTGACAACTTATCAGACCTGGGCACAGTTAACAAGAGCAACTTTAAGGGATTGATAATCTTAAATCAACAATTGTTGCATGAGTGATTTATCAATTTTCGTAACTTCTCTAATGTTTGTTAGTAGGGCAGTAGTATATTTATAATATAGAACTTAGTCCAATAGTACTCGTTTAACGAGTATTATGTGAATAAGTACTTCTAGTGATATAGTATTTTATCTGGGTCTGGAAGTTGTATCATTTAGCAAATGTGTGTCCATGCGTTGCGACGGAGATAGTAAAAAGGCATCAGGTTTTCTTAGTATCTTCAGCGACAGGATTAAATCGTCGACGAAATAAATAATTTCTGGTCTAATTCGTGCATATCAGTGTTACATCTTATACTTTCCAGCCTATTGCGCCGCTTGCGGCGATCAAAAAGGAATTAATTGTGCGATTTTTCATTTTTTTGACCTTTTAGCTTCCCAGGTCCGGCAGACGCGATGCCACCGAGGTACTAAAAGCGTACTAAAGCAAATACTAAAGCGCATGCGAAAGGCTCCCTTAAAAAAATGCCTGTTTAGTGGTGGTCGTTCGCTTACGGAATCGAATACCTAGGAACTGCCCTGCGTCCGACATACAGAGTCCATACCATTACATACGATACTATGTATAATGATAGATACACGATAGATCTAACGTTTAAACGCTAACTTAAGGTACGGTAAGAATGAGAAGTATCAATGAGTAACATAATCAATAATTGAAACGCAAACTAAGATTCTTCAAAAAGGAAGAAGATGATCGTAAAACGAAAATTGAGATAAAGAATTGTACCATGGTATCATACAAGGAATTTTCTGTGTCGTTCATTTTTTTCCAGCAAACATATAGATATAGTGGGTATTTTTTTTTGTGCGACTTGTATTCGTAGTTCCTTCCTCTGGTATTTCCTATATTTTGTTTTCTTTTTCTCACTTTCTCTCTCTCTCTCTCTCTTTCTATCTCTCGTAGTGTTACAACCCAGTCTGGTATGGGTTGAATTATTATCAATTTTTATCTATCTTAAGTCACACAATAATTACATATATTCTAGAATAGATGATTCTTTCGTTATAAGTTAATTATTATTTAGATCAACAACAATGGTGACTTAGGCTATTAAGCAAAGAAAAAAATATGCTGTATAATCTTTTTTTACACGTAAGAACTTGGATAATGTTTTAAATGTTCATTAATAAAGCAACAAAACGTGTTTGCTGAAGTTATCAATGTACCTTGACGGAATGAAAAATAAAACTAAAACGAATACGACTTTAACTCCTCTTTCGGCTATATATTTTGAAAGTTTATATCATTACCTTATTTGCGATTTCATAGTACATAGTACTTTGGTAAAATCAATCTATTAAATTGTTTGCATTGATTGCACTATGATTTTTACGTCCCAAGCAAAAAGCTTTTCTTAAATTTTCTCTTCGTTAAAATACACGATGCTGATTAGTTACTACACAGAAGGGGATCATCGAAGTCGTTTAAACGCAAGATCTGGTGAAATATGACTCATTAGACACGAGATTTGCTGTCTTCCAGCGAATCAACTAAGAATAATCAGCGTGCGTGCAAATGTGGTACACATAATCATTATTTTAAAGACGTTCTACATTATAGAATTTCGTTTTATATTTAAATGATAAGAACTAAATTACACTTATTCTTTAATTCATTCTTTTGATTTTGAAACAAACGCTGCAGCCTTCGATATCTTTAAAAATAATTTATATGTATTTGCTTCCTAATTCTTGCACTAATGCAAGTGACATTTATTTAATATCACAAAATGATTGAGGTACATAGTATTTTAAAAAAGATTCATACAATTATTTAGACAATTGAACAGAACAAGGCATTCTGAAATGTAGAACGTTGCTTGAAGTTTGATGGAATCTACATGTGTTATACTCAGACAGCGTAATCTTGAATTGTGCGACGAACCCGCGTAAGCGCACCGCACTTCGAATCCTGGTGGCATATCAACGTCAGATTATTGAAGAAACTTATGCGTGTGGCCCGTAGACGCGACACTCTGGTGAATAGTGCAAGCTTCGATATGCGGATTACGTGCTACAAATTGCGTTTGCGCTCAAAGCTGGCGGTGCTTTGAATTTAAACAGAAGGTATGTTCAACGCGTGCGCCCTTTACTCTTTGCCCGTTTAAGCAACAAAATAATATATATACATACATGTGTATATATATATATATATATATATATATATATATATATATATATATGTATATATATATATATATAAACTGAAGAAACAAATGGACACGATGTGTCTAGATATCAGTCGTATATTGCGGATACTAAAATTCACGGTAGAAAACTGTCGGAAATGTTATAATCGTCGATTGTGAAAATACCGTTGCGATGATGCTGCGATAGCGATTGCTTTTAGCATTTAATACGCGTCAGTTTTAATTCCATCTCTTAACAGATTAGATCAATATTCTTTCGAGTTCAATCCAATCTTCTCCAAGTAATGCTATGTTTGAATATTTTTAATTTTGATCCCAGAATTTAGATATTTACGTGAGTTATTCGTAATTACTTAAACTATATTTTCAAATATTTTCATACGCTGTGAAATAATATTGTAGCACACGAGTACTGTAATGCAATACTGCATGTTGCTACAATATTGTTTTATGATCTGAACATATCACACATGAACCTAAGTAACGTCATCAATAAAATATTTTACTTGCTGCTATTACTTTAATTTCATATATTCCATACAAAAACAAATTCCTAACTACTTTCTGGTGCTCTAACAATGCTAATAGTACTTAATAAGTCGATTTTTAAAAATATTACAATTTTTTACAAGTGCAAGATGGAATTAGAACAAATTATATTTCTGCGAGAACATTTTTCACATGAATTAGTAATATATTGAGTTACCAAATTTCACTTGGTTTAAGATTTTATCACAATTTGTATATTCTTTTTTTTTAACCCTAAGCAGCAAATAATATAATTTTTTTAATAGATTACAATCGGGATGAGGATACAACTGGACTATGAGATGAACTCTAACTGGAAGTATGAGTCCTATTATACCTTCCTGTACTCAGGTTGGTGGACTTAGCTTGCGATGGAAGGCAAGAGAAGAAGATGAATCAAAGGAAGAAAAAAGGATTATATTTGTAGCCATTAAAGTGTAAGAAATTCTATTGCTTTTTATTCTATACACAGAAACGTTTTTACATTCATATCCCATTAAGCTTTATCAATAATATGTATTATTTCAAAGTAAAAAAATTCTTATATATTTTGAATTACTAATATGCAAAAATGTTACAAACCCTCTCTGAGCAAAAATATCTCCATGCAAATATAGGAATTCCTATTTGTTAGGTGTTCAAGACAATATGTGAAAATACAACGAAAACTTGTAACATTTTCGTACTGAGAAAAACATGTATTCAATTCTTAATTCTTTATGAATTATAATAAATTAATTTCTCAATTATGTCTTATCATAATATTGGATCAATTCATAAGTTCGCGCAGTTTTAATTTTGATTTAAATTGTCTGCATAATAATTGCCTAATAATTATGTCTCGTATATCGTTCGAAAGCTTTGGCTTTCTCCTATTATGCGATTGCTTACTTATTCATTCCATGCGAGTAATAAAATGATTAGTTTTTTGAATACTATAGAGTACTAAGTTAACAAGAATTAACATCTCCGACATGTTTTGATGTACGATTAAATCTGTAGTAAAGTGATTAAATTTTTAAAAACTATAGATTTTCAAGTTAATAAGAATTTAAACATTTATGATTTATTCATACACCAAAATATGTCGGAGATTTTCATCCTTGTTGCGAATGGATAACGAATATTACGCATGGAACGAATAAGTAAACAGTCGGATGACGTATGAGACATAATCGTTAGACGATTATTATGCAGAAAATTTAAATCGAGAATAAAAGCATGAACTTCTGGATTGATCCAATAGAATTAACGTTCTTTTAAGAAATATAAGTTTTACCACACTGTACAACCGGTATTTTTCTATGAACGGGACTATAACTGTACTATTTACATAAAATGAAATACAGAATGTAATTCTAAATATGCCGTACATTAATTAATCCTACAATAAGTAGGCTAAAAAATAGGATAAGAGCATCAAATATGTACTTACAACTCAAGGCACTTCGCATAATTGTCGAAAATGAAATAGCCACTCCTATCCTTAACAGAAATATTTATATATTTTTTTAATTTGTACAATTCTTTCAGATATTGTTAATTTGTATATAAATCTAAAATTATAATTGCACGGATTACAATTGTCATATTTGAAGGTAATTGCATTTTTTTTAGAAACATAATGCTTAAGTTTTAGTATAAATTTAGAGAACATTATAGAAATGTTTGTTACGAAAGCTGGGGTTCAGGTCCAACTCCGCCTGCGAGTCTATGCACCAACAATGCTACAGTTGTAACGAATTTATTAAGGTCATTTGGATCTTCACATTCTGCATATACTCGCACTACGTTTTCAGTTCCCGATGGTCTAAAAATTCAAAGTTTTGATTAAAAAATTATTTCAAACTGTAAAATTAATATAATAGATATAAGTGAAAAGTATTAAATATATAGAAATTCAATTGTACCTTACAAAGGCTCGACCTTTCCTATATTGCAATACTACACGATCAATTTCATCTTGTAAACCTTTAGGTGATACACATCGTCTTTCAGCATCAGTTGTAGTTATAATATTTTTATCACTGACTTTTACCAATAACTGTTTGTTTGGTAAATCCTTATAACTTTTTTCCCAATCTATTACACTCCAACCTTTTGCATGCAAAATTGTCTCAACTAATAACATATCACTAAAGGCATCACCAACTGATTGATTTATTACATCAATTATATTTAATAATGTAGAAGCAGCTCCTATTTGTGAAGCAGTTAGACTAACAGGAACAAACAAATTATGTGTTAATATATTAATTTACAATAAGTATTATTAGTAATATAAATACATTTTAATAAAACTTACTTAGGATTTGTAGTAGCATTTTTAAGAGTTTCAATGACAATGTCCTTAAACAAAACAGTTCCATGTCCATTTGCTTCAAAATATATACCTATTTCAAATTTTAAGGCTTCATTGTGAAGATGTTTCACACCAGTTGGTGCACATACTACTGGAATTTGCTGGAAATAATTGTTAATCGATAATAATGAATTGTCATTAATGGTAATAATACTAGCTATTTCATCTTACCAGTATATTTGAAATGTAATTAGTAGAACCACCATTAGCATAAGCTGTCTGTACCAATCCCAAATGAAAAAGATCTATGAAAGAGTTTAATTCTTGTAAGAGTTCTTTGAAATATCCAGCAATAAGTGTAGCTATTCTATCACCATCTAAGAGATGGAATTTATTGTTTTCGTCGAGATAGAAATATATTACTCTATCTGCATCACCGTCTATAGACACACATCTAACATTAGTTTCAACACTAAAATTTGTAGGTGGTACTTGTTTCATTTTAACATAATCAGCTCCACACTGAAAGAATTATTTTTGTTTATTGACATGTGTGTTCTAATTATGTTAAACAAACGATATAAAAACGATATATTATACCATATGGTTCAATTCTCCATTTCCATCATTATATAAATTAATTGTTAGTGATGTTCCTAAGTATTCTTGAAACTTTCTGGCAGTCATTGCACCAACACCATTAGCAGCATCTAACGATAATTCTGCTACATAGTGACCATTATTCACTTTATCTTGTCTAATATACTTGAATGATTTAGATATTCTTTCATAATAGCCATGTAATGTAGCATCACCATACTTATCTTTAGTATTTGTGCAAACAACAAGGTAATGTAATTGAGGAGTTGTAATTACTCCAAAGTCTTTTATCGTTCCATTTAAGGCTTGAATTCCTGCAATAGCAGCATTGAATAACACTGGACTACTTTCCCTGGTGTCTCTACCAACTATTACTGTTGCTGTTGCAGACATATTAATATTTTGCTCTCTTATAATTTGTTCCACATTAGAAACAAGCTTTGAATCTTCTTCATTAGCTAAATTAGTAGCAATAAGTTCCCAAGAAGCTTCTAACATTTCACCAGCTGGATCTACAAGTTTTGCACCATTATCTGATCCAATGTTATGGCTTGCAGTAATCATTAAACCAATTGCAGCTGTTGGAAGACAATACTTGAAATTAATTATTAAAAATAGAATATATGAACAATAAAATTTTTTTATATTTACCATTCTTCATTTTAGATCTTAAAACTGCTAAAATTCCCATCCTATAGAGAACATGCTCCAGAAGATGAGCACTAGAATAAAATATTAAAACATTTATAAAAGAAATTTAATTAGTCTAAAAAGTATTTTTGTTCAAAATACTTACGTTGTTCGAAAACCGGCAGTACCATATTGTATATAATCGCTATATTTTTTATTATAGTTTTCATTAAATATGGATTCCAATTGTGAAAATTCCATCTTTTTATTATCGTATTATTGTTTCGTTACTAAAATTTAAATAAAACAGTACACAGCAACACCTGTTACATCCGTAGTTTTGTAGTTTGGAAAGCGTATGACATTCGTCATATACATACAACAACGAGTGAAAGTTGAGATTATAAAATGACTAATAAGTCACAAGTACATATTGCATATCAAAATTTTGTTTAATCTATAACTAATGTAAAATGATAAGTTAAAACTTGAATTAAGTGGATGTATTTGTTAAAACGCATTTCTTTGAATGTGGTAGATTATTTAACCTTATTATTTCTTGTATTTCAGTAAATTAAAGGAAACAGGTTACCTTGGACTTTAGTAATTGTTAATAAACAATACGTTTTCAATTTGTAATCACAAAATATTTAGTAATATAAAAGAAACGATACTTTTTAGTGCTTTAAATAAAACTGGTATTTTCCTTGTCAGATTAAGTAATGTTGTCTTGCTGTCTAACTGACAGACGATACGAATAAATAAAAATTTTCAAATATGTAGTACGATATAATTATTTATTAATATGTATTCAACTTATTTAACAAATTATCTAAGTACATACGATGAAAACTGTTCAACTCTCCTGTATCTCACAATCGCGAACTTAATCAGACACAAATAATTAAAAATCCAGATAGAGATACTTACACATACATATATAACAAATATTTGTGAAAGTGATTGGTAAAATGAGGTAAAAATTGTTGACATCATGATAAAAGTCTAATAGGATTAATATTACTTAATAAAAAAAATAGATTTCTGTAATGTCTTATTTTATATTAATACGTTTGTATCTTCATAAGTTTTATATAGATTGATGTTTTAACAAGAGATTTTTAAATTCTGTTTAATCTATTTCTCGAGGATAGCAACAATTATAATCTTCCTCGGCATTTTTAAAAAATTTGTTTAAATTATTGACAGCATGAGGTATCAATATAAAAGATCAGTTTATGAAATTCCAAACGATTTGAGGAATGTGTTTAATGATAAGTACATACATAATATGTTGTATAACATTTTATAATATAAAAGGATTAACAGTGTTTTTTTAGAACTCCTATTTTTTAGTTAATTTTATAGCTATTAAGTGATTGTTAATGTTCAATAGAAAAATGTATGTAAAAATCATTGAATGGAAAAGATATACACTTTTATTTTTTTAGTTGGTTTTAATATGGCAGTTTAATTTAGAAATAAGTAACATAACTGTGTCATAAAAATCGAAAACTATGGGAGCTATATTTTATATATAAAATAAATTAAATAAATATATCCATACAGTGTTAAAATAATCTTATGAATAAGGTAATTAATAAAACTATATTAAAGACTAGTTGGTTTTTGTTAATACGTAAATGAAAATTGTTCTTTTAAATACTCTAGTTAGAACCGTTATTAGCTACTTCAGTCTTTATAGAATTTAGTTCTAGTTTGGTGTCATAATGAATCTTTGTGGCTATATTCTCTTCTTGTATGCATTTCCTTATCTCATGACCAATAGCAGCTCCAAGTGGTGGTGGAACTGCATTTCCAACTTGTCGATGTTTATCCAATATAGTTCCATAAAATCGAAAACTATCTGGGAATCCTTGAGACCTTGCACATTCGCGTATACTGACCACTCGAGTTTGTACTGGATGCAACACTCGACCCTAAATACGAGTGGATTTATGTTTTTATTAAATCTTTATTAACTCTCATCTCTTAAGTAGTACCTGTTTTCCCATAGGTTCAGGATTTGTAATAGTTGTACTAAAAAATCCATCCCACTCTAATCTACCATATAAACCAGCCCAATGATTATGACGATTTCCCGTATGTGGAAGACACCATGGAATCAAAGTGTTAAATTGTCGATCTGTAGGATCACATGCTTTCCCTAAGCAACAACTGCATACTCCACGATATGCTCCATTGAAACTTCTCCCAACCTTTTTATCATCATAAGTATATTCCCTTAAATATAGATGAAATACATAAAAAATATTTTCAATTATGTAAAATTATAATAAATAATTTACATACAATTTTTTTGAATATGTCCCATCACTTAATCTGACTGCAATATTTGGCAAATCACGCCAATCTGAACCACCAGCAATTGGAATGTGTGCTATTCTGGTTTCTACAAGGGGTGCCATTTCTTTACATATATGATCTCTTAACAAGGGCTGGTATTGTTTTGCTCTCATCTACAAGAGTAAAAAATTGAAAATCTTATAATACAGAAACAGCTATTGTCAATTTGATTACTTTTCGTTGAAAATGTGATATTGGTTCACTGCTGTAAGACATCTCTTCCTTATTCCATCCATTTTTTATTTCTGGTAAATCAGACATGGAATCTCTGACACTAATTGTTCTAAACGGCGCTGAATCTATCCAAGTACAATTAGAGCTATACTAAAATAATATATTTAAAATAAGTATAATTTATAAGAATTCTTGTAATAATAATAAAAATAGTATATAACATTAAACAAAAATAAAACGTAATATTATTTACCTTTTTATTATTGACTAAAACACTTAATTGACACGCACGTTTGCTGAAGACATGTGTAGGTTCTGGATAATTTGGAAGTATTTGTCCAGGTGCAGCAGCCAGAATGATCATTCTACATAATTTAAAAAAATTAAGTTTGTGAAATAATGAAGCTGCATCGTAATTACATTATTCAAAACCAACCTTCGTCTTGTTTGAGGAACTCCATAATTTCCAGCTTGAAGAATACCAAATGTGCATTGGTAGCCCATTCGTACTAGACACCGCAGTGTTAGTTTTAACACCATACTTTTTTTGAAAGATACAAAATTTCTAACATTTTCCATAATAAAGAACTTAGGTCTATAGTAATCACAGTATGATAGGTAAGATACGATAAGGGAGTTTTTAAATAAAGAGTATTGTCGTGAATTGAAACGATTCATGCCACTAAATCCTTGACACGGCGGACCACCACACAGTAACTCTACTTGTCCTTTCTGAGGTAGTGTTTGACCAATATTATCTGTTATATCACCCTAAAAAATATATCGAATCTATTGCGTAATAATAACACAAAAAAATGTTATCAAATAATTTAAAATACTAACATCCATAACTTTCTTCAATAATATGTTACAGTCTTCTGTAAACACTGTTGTGTTTGGATTATTTAATCGGTATGCATGAGCAGCTGGTTCTTCTTTCTCAATAGCCCATAAACATTCCGCAACACCAGCTTGATGTAAACCTTCTGATAGTCCTATAGTAAAAAAGTTATTTAATTTTTGAATTATTATATTAAAGAAACATGATAAAATACACACCACCACAACCAGCAAATACGTCCAGCGTCTTCAATTTATTTATTACTACTTTGTATTCAGTAGGCATATTCACAATCGTTTTTTTTATATTTTCCTCAGTTTTCTTTCCCTTAAGTTTCAAGTTACCTTTACCTTTACTAGTCTTTCCAATACTAATAGCGTGATAAGGTGGTTCATCAAATGCTTTTTTTTGTAGATTGTAAACTTGATTAAAATAAAATCGATTTGGTCCTAATTCAGACCATTCATCAGTAGGTTGATTTAAATTTTCAGAATAAGCAAGATAGCACTTATCAACAACGTCACTAAATTTGACAGTGCACACTATAAAAATGATTTTGCATCATATACAGCTGAAATATTCATCACAAATGTGCAACATACCTTCATCACTCCAATAAACCATATTTACATCAACTTGTTCCACCGATGTAGGATCTTTATGGGTATCTTCGGGTCTATACAATTTATTTACTTTGATGTTAATATCAGAAGGTGAAACTATTACGTCATTTGTAATAGCATATATCATGTTTATATATCCTATGCAAAAGGGATCAGGAGTATCATAATTTGAACCCTTGATATGATCAGACGATTTTCTATAAAATTCGGGATACATATCTTCATCTACATTTTCCTTTTTCACTTTCACATCTTGATTCATAATTTTATGTTTAAATTTAAATGTCCCTGGCTGCAAAAATACTGTTGTACCAACTCTATATTCTTCACCTTTGTATTTTATTACTCCATAAATAACTTCTCTGCTACTTTTCTCTTCTATTTTCTCGTATACCTTGAAATATTTTTTAATATTAAAGAAATGTTACACAACAATTATTTTTAATTTTACATACCTTTGGCATATAGTATTGCTCTAGCGTGCGTAAACGAACACAAGCAGCACAAAAGCGATGTATATTCTCTTTTCGACGACATTCAGGATCAGGCGAAGGATCCTCAAATCGAGCAGTTTTAGGTGTATAACGTTTTTGATAAAAAAACGTCTTGCCATCTATGTCTTTTACTTCATTTTCAAGACTTAAATTCGTATTACCTATCACATTATACGTTTAACATATTTTAAATAATCGAGTACATTATTTCACTTATAATATTAAATTCTTACCTAGATCAACCCAATTGTCTGAAACTTTTTTAAAAACGACGGTACATTTGGATCTGATGGATGTAAAAGGTACATCATCACAATCATCACTCAAAAACAATTCTATAGGATCTGATGTTTCTCCCAAAATTGTATCGTTTCCTCTGTGGAACCAATTAGCATGGAACTGCTTTATACCATTTCTATTTTCCCACATGTAAATTATTTTAGCAACATGAAGTGGAATCGCCGGATTTTTCGGCTCAACAAGTACATAATCGTTCAAATATATATTTTCATTGCCTACAATGACAGATTTATAATATGTCCTCTGGTTATCAATAGCAATTTGTTTTCCCACCCATACAATATCTTTTTTAAGCTCTTTGAAAGCTTTCTTTCTGCTTTCTTCTTCAATACTCTTATCATCTATTGCAGTTTCAAACTGTTCTTCATTCTCTGGATCAGAGTCATTTGCTTCCTAGATAGAAACATATAAGTTTAGCTAAATTTAATAACTATCACATAATTAAAGAAAGGTCATTATGTTGTTATTTATACTTGAATGGCCATATTTGGACATCTTCTCCTAACACAAGCCTGCTTGCTCCTTCCACTTCCTCCAAATTTAATCATATCTTTACAAGCACTGCAAAGACCACAATCAGGTTGTTGACAATTTTCACATACTCCACACCTGTGTCGTTTAGGCCCCTGTATTGTGTGTTAAAAATTTATATTATTTAAAATGTATTTCTAAAATAGCGATTACACAAATATCTACCATTGTTATTTTATCATCGTGCTTAATCAACTGTTCAGCAAAAATATTTTCGAACATGTTGTTCACTAATTGAGTTGTAGTTGCTTTTGTCCAGGCAGGTTTCTTAATTTTCTGTTCTCGACGCTGTGTTTTACGAAATGCTGCTCTTTTACCTAATGTAACACCTGCCAGATTAGCTAATGCTCGCATACAAGGACTTGTGATAAGGAGGACATCGTCTGAATCAGCAGAATCATCAAATGACAATACTTGATCGCATACAAACTGTGCATGTCGTAGTAAAGTATCTTCACTGAATCTTGAAATACCTTTAGGTGGAACAATTGTCTGAAAATTATATGGTATAAATATGAGGTAAAAATATTAAAAATAGTATTCTCAAAAGTATATTTTTGTTACTTGAAGCTTGTTTAGTAAATCTTCATAAGTTGGATTAAGTTCATCTAACAGGAATTCAATGACCAGTTTACTGATGTATATCTTTTCTCTAACAAGATCTATGAAAGGAGCATATGCTTCTGATGGTTCCATTAAAATATATTCAGCAAATGCTGTATTGAATCCAATAAGAGCTAGTTCACCTCCATCAAACCCAGAAACATACCACTCATTTATTGGTCCCATGTCCTTAGTAGGTACACCACCTTCAGGTGATGCATCTTCTTCATAAATTGCTTTCATGTAGCCAGAGAAATATAAAGCTACATTCTTTTCTATAAGTCCAGCATCAAATGGACATAAATGACCATTTTTATCATAAACACTACAGTATGAGAAAGACAGAAGTGTATATAAATTATATATTGCAAATAACTATAAATTACAAATTATGCAATACTTTGTCAAAATATTAAATACAAAGCTTTACCTAAAATGAGTTAATTTATTTTGTGGATGTTCATCACTTTCATGTATGAATGACTCATTGCCACTAAATAAACATAATTTTGGATCAGTTAAAGCAACAAATTCATCGACAGCTCCATTTGGATGTCCTGGATAAAATCTCAAATCATCATTCAATTTTTGACGACAATATTCACATTTTTCAAATATAGTATTCACTTTCTTAGTTTGAATTTTTAATTCACTTATATCACATTCAATTTTAAGTTTCTTTTCAGTATTTTCTTCTAAATATTCTTTATTTACAATTGGATTTTGATTTTCTTTATTAGATTCATTGTTTACAAAAATACTCCTTGTAGTTTGTAATTCTCCTTCATTATTAACATCTAAATCCTCTCTTTTTCTTTTAGCAATTTGTTTTGAAAACATATCAGTTATTGTTGGTCCATATTTAGCGGATTTTGTACTGCCAGGTTTCATAATGATATAAATAATTAGTTGAATATCAACTAATTTGTTTAATACTAAAACAAAAATACACTTGTGTAAATATAGAAATAGAAAATTATAATTGAAAGATTTATATAATCAAGACATAATTACAAAATATAATATAGTATTAGTCGGACAAAATTTTCATGTTTATTAATTAAAAGTTAAAAGGAATAATTTACCTTCATTGAGTTAATAAATACAGTGCATTAACAGTACATAATCATGTTCACAATTTCAGACAGTTGAAGTGTATGGTCAGCTAAATATTATACGTTACACTATGTTAATTTTAATATCGTACGTTTACCTGCTATTACTTTTTCCCGCCTTTAAATACTACACTGTAGTGGGTCCTATTCCTGCACACCTTCAAGCCGCATCTTTAATTGCTGCGGAGATTGACATAGAAATTTTCTTTGCTCTGATTGGCTGACGATTCACTACTGAGGCAGAATCTACTGCAAGAATGGTCCCATTACTGTACCAAAGTACATAACATTCCTCTCTGTGCAAAGGAATACATACGATAATGCATATATGTATATGTACACATATGTTGTGTGTAACTTTAAGTCTATTTGCAAATAAGTATTTCTATATTTATTTATTTTCTAATGAATTTTAAAATATAATTGAGATAATACTATTATTTTAAATCTTAATGTATGTATGTACTAGGATCTACTCCTGCGCGCTTTCCTTACTCTCTAAGCTGGCGCGCACCCCACCTCGTTCCGTTGGATTGTGCTGATGTGTTCTCTTGCTCACTCGCTACTTCCTTTTTTTTTTTACTAAAACTGTGAGGGCAGCACTGCTTAGTACGAAGCGTCAACCAGTCAGAGAAAAGAAGTTTCTGTACCATACCTCAAATTTTTGAGCTCTTTCCTCCGACATGGCTCAATGTGGTGAAGCACTACTGTATTGCAATGCATACGTAGGCACATTATTTCAAACGATTCGTTTGCTAGTCATGAGTTCTGCGCGCGAAAAAAGGAATTTGTTTACATGGTGTTACAATGTATTGAATAGAAGATAAGCGTCGGCTTTATATTTTGTGATATTTATAAATAATACTTGTGTAATTCAAAGTCATTATAATGTACTGATACTATCATATGATCTAAATACATAACCAATAATAGCAAAAACTGTTCTCATATAATGTTCTTTTATCTTCTGTTTACGTAAGAAAAATTCAAAATGAAATTACACTGTAACATAGAAGTTAATAATAGAGTTTCGTCTGCAAATATAATACGACGAAAATCACAGCGTTCAATTTTAGCAGTTGGAAGGCACACAGTAAAAAGCAATGATTTATACCTTCTTTGGCAAACATTACAAAATAAACAGGGTATTAAATATAAGGTAGAAAGACTAGTTATTTCAATTAAAGAATGACATAATAAAAAGAATTTAAATTTATTGTTTAAATATTTTCAGATCGATAATAACATAGATAAAATATTTAACAAGTTTATTAATCAAGGAAAGGCAACAATACGTCTTATAGAACCACCACATGATTTAATTATTCAAGCTGATATGATTCAACTGAAAAGTTTTATACATTTATTGAAGCTGGGAATGTCTAAACAAATAGATGCGTCAGTTCTAGCTATTTCAAATTTAAACCCAAAAAGCATGGCTTCTGTTCCAAAAATTAAAGTTGTGGTTAATAAATCTTCTGAGTACCCAACTTTGGAGGGTTTTCCGAGAACTACAGAAGAATTGTACTTAGTTGGATTAAATAGAAAATCTTTTGATAGACAAATTTTAAGACTCCAAAGCTTGAGAATATTAAATTTATCCAACAATCAAATTTCATCTTTGCCAAAAGAATTAGGTTTATTGCAACATCTACAAGAACTTAATCTATCACAAAATCGCCTTGATAAAGCTGTGAAATGGCTATGGCTAGATCAACCTGCTATAAAAAATAATTTGAAATTATTAGACATAAGCAATAATATGGTAAGTTAATATTTTATAAACAAGTAATACTGATATATTTAATTACTGTATAATTCATACTTATTATGCAGTTAACTATGATACCAAAAGAGATTGGAAAACTTCATGCTATTGTTAATTTCAAAGCTAGTAAAAATGTATTGTCACATTTACCACAAAGTCTGGGATCATTACCTAATTTGAAATATTTAGATGTATCGAAGAATAGTTTAAAGTATTTGCCAGGAAGTATGAGAAACTTGCGACTAATTTTGTTAGATGTGTGTGAAAATGAATTTGATGGCGAAAATGTGGATTCTGTAACTGACGTAGATGTACTCAAATTAGTTGAGTGTGCTGGCAGATCAGTTCTTAAAGCAAGGTTAGTAATACATCATTAATATAATTAATAAAATTGTTAATTTTGTGTGTATTCTTATATTTCTTTTTTTAGACTTTCGTATGATGCCAGTACAATTCCAGCAACATTAGTAAAATATTTGGATGCAGCAAAGTATTGTACCTGTGGCAATGCTTGTTTTAATTCTTACAGAAGAAAGTTTGTAGAATTCCACTTAACTACAATAGCAAATAGTGTAAAATCATCAGGACATATTACAGTACCATTTGATTGTTATTTTTGTTCAAGTAATTGTGTACGTGTTTTTGCAAGAGTGAAGTATCAAAATAGTTAAATTTTCACTTTTATACAATAGACTGTAATTTATTTTTTATCATCAATTATATAAATAAAATGTATAAAAAAAATAAAAATAATTTGTATAAGTTATGTAAAAATTGATTATAAGTTACATAATAATTTTCCCATGGAAAATCTGTAATCATTTCATGTCATAAAGGAAATAGATTTATAAAATTTATCTTCCTAATTGAAATCTTAACTACATTTTTTTAATATGTACACATAAAAAAGATATTTTTTGAAGCTATAGATCTATATTTGCGAACTTGTTTTAGTAGTTATTATTTCTTTTCATTCTTTCAAAATAAAAGATATACAAATTTTGTATGAATATAAATTTATTACATGTTTAAACAGTTACAATATTTATTACATTTTAATTGATATATTAAAAATATGAATTTAACAAAATATTGATAATTAATGTTTTCTTTTTATATGTAAATTATTATATAAAATATTAAAATATATCTTTACATTACTTACTAACTATCGTAATTATAATCAGTCCATTTTATTTATTTAAAATAGATCATCAACATTGTGACAATAATCCTTTATTAAAATATGAATGTCTTTTAGTAAATAATGTTACAATTGCATCACGAGATTTACTGATAAGTATAAGAATGTATTTTTGTACTGATCCTTTACACTTTTAACATGTGTATAAAACGTAGATCATATAACAATAGTATTAATTTTTAATATTTAATTAATGATTTAATTAATATTTCTCTCCAAGTCATTTAATTTTAAAGATTCTAAACTGTTTACGTAGATATTATCATTATTGAACATGACTTTTAATTTCTAAATTATGTTTGTATTGCTTTATTAAATGTAGGATTACAAAATATTTGAAAATGGCTCGAAAAATTTTAAAAAGAACATACTACAAATTTATTCCATCAAAAAGTAAAACCGAATACGAAATCCTAGTAATGATTTTATTGGTGTAGAAGGAATTTTAAGTAAATTTGGCTTTCATAAGATCAATATTATTTTTTGATGAAAAGTTTTGGATTATCTTTCCTAAAATATGGTAAAATTTTTTATATATTTTAAAAATATGATATTAAGGAACAATAAAATCACTAAAATCAATGTGTATTTTAATTTTGAAGAAAGTCACATTCATGTTAGAATTAGTCTATGTATACAGTTTATTTTTGTACGTATAATTAAATTGAACTACTCATCTTCATACAAAACTGGAATTAACAAGTTCAGTATTAAGAAAACTTTGGTTTCCCAAGTGATCATTATTTCCCTTTTGTATTGCTTTTGACAAAATCAAATCTTGAATCATCCTCATTAATATAATATTGTATTGGTGTGAATTTTGTTTTTTTACCTAAACGTGGTACAGTAAAATCAATATCCTTATATTCATTTTCATCTAATTTCCCACATGCAACAAAAACTTCTGGTTCTTCTGGACATTGAACTAATTTCATAGAATACTTTCCTTTTGTTAAATTGTTTAGTGGAGAATCATACTATAGTATACAAAATAAACATTTTAGCTTTACACATTTTATTAATTTTCTACTTAATTCATAATATTCATATTTAACACTCACTTGGGCATGTATTCCTTTTTTTTCATCTACATTGTCAGACTTGTTTGGTATCTGTAAATCATTTAATGATATTTTATGATTTTTTAAAAGTCCTCTGATTGCTGCATTTTTATGAAGTTTATATTTCTTTAACAAATATTCTTCATTCTCAATATTCTCTACTTTGTTGCATGGATTATTATGATTACAACTAGTTTTAATAGTAGAATTTAAACTAGCTTCGATTTGTCTTGCTCTCCATTGTTCTTCAAGCTTTTGATTGGAATAATTGATACCACAATTGGCCTGTAGATAAAAATTAGGTTTCCATATAGAAAGTGATAACTCCTCAATGATGTTAGTAAAAACTGGTTGAGATGAATGCAGTTTAACATGAGCTTTATAGCCCACATATTTGACGGAAATATTGAATAATATTAACACAAATTTTTGTTATATGTCAATGTATTTACCTCTTGAATAGAAGATGCAATTTCCTTTTCATACAATTGTCTCGGAGGATAATTATATTTTTGTTCATTGTCATCTTTATCATCATCGTCTTCAGTGTATAACTATAAGGTGCAATATTTTTTTATGAAGTAATTAATAATATTTACAGTACCTAAATTTTAATTTATAGTTGTATTATTATGCTTTAACAAGTTGATCTCTATATCATCCACGTGAGTGATCAAATTATTTGCCTAAACTTAAAAGTTAATTTGTAAGCTGCTGAATTGAGTATATCAAATTTGTTTGGAAAGTGTGAAATGCAAGAGAATTGAAAGAGTAATTGATATCATGATTCTTAACTTCTTGGTCTTTGTTTTGTGAAATAAATTGTTTTGATTTTATTTTATTTTAAAACCTATTTAATGAATTTTTTTATGATACAATAGATTTTAGGTAGATTTGAGTCGAAAGCTTGTTTCATATGAAAATAACTTGTAAACACTAACATTTGCATTACGTGGAAGTTTTTGCTTGTATATTCTTGGATTTCTTTTAGGTATGGTAGATTCTTTATATGGTATGAATGTTGGAGTCTCATCACTACAGGGTATCTGAGTCACTTTTTGGATATCTCTATATATGCTCATTATAAATTGAAACTGAATATGATAAAGCTGCAACAAAAAAATCTCATATTAAGCATAAGTTTCTGTGCACACAAAATACTATTTTCAGAATTAAAATAATTGTATACAATTGAAATTAATTTTTACACTTTTATTTTTTATAATAAAAGCCGGAATACAATAAATATCTTACGGATAATGAAAAAAATCTGTGTAACTTTATGATAACAGTAGAGAAACGGTTATGCGTCTTTTATCTTTTAATTACGTGCTGATTGTCACACTTCCGTTTTAAATGTCGTTTAAGGTTAAGACAGCGTGTTTTGAAATGGTTAAATCCATCCCCTCCTTTAAACTAGTCACAGTAGTTGAATCATACATAACTAATGACGCTGTGTACAGTAATGTTTGCAGTGAACTGTCAGCGACTATGCGTCTCTTTTACTAGTCATATTTATGCAGACGATTACTGTTTATCATATGCTACGTTAATGTACTTTTGAAGCTGCAATTAAGTGTGGAATATAGTGAATAATAATTGTTCAAACTACATTTAACTGGAGAATATATCATTACACGTGGACAATGCAGGTTAGAATTTGAAAACTGACATAATGCATTTACTATCATTTTTTAAATCATATGTTCTTTTGGGTAGTATATTTTCATACATCAGTAGAAGTCCTTTGTCGTATACATACAGGCATACATCGTATTATAATATTAAATCAATTTAATTTAAATTATTTTATATTGAATAATTTACACTTTTTAAAGTATGAAGTTATTTAAAAAATGATTAAAATTGTATAACGATTAGAAAGTGAATTACATTCTTCTTTCTTTTACATTTGAAATTTAAATTCTAACCCAAACTGAATTCAGTAATAACAGTAATTGTAATATCTTTCTTACATACGTTAAATCCAATAACAAATATAAAAAATTGCAGACAACAACTAACAGCAAAGAATAGAGTTTACATAATTTGAAAAAAAAACAAAGGGGCATAAACGTGATGGTTTAACGCGATATATACGAAGATGTGTAAGCAGTGTTATTAAACTTGACGCGGGTCTAATATTTTAAGCGGGTGCTGTGTATATTTACGTAAAAAATCACGTATCTCATATCTGGCATTCAGTTCACGTCACCAGATGCCAGTTGATCTTGCAAAAACGTTCCAGCAGGTGTATCATGGTATTTTCCTTATACGTCAATAGCGTATGCATGAGCGTCTATCGGAAACGCATGACTATCTACAACTACATATTTCTTTGTATTTAACGCTGACTATAAACCTCACAGGATAATTTCGTATCTACGACTTATCTGTATGGTGTAGGGATTCCCTTTATATGAACGCGATTTTATTTCATCCTCGTTGATATTTGCATTATGTGAAGCTTATAATTCAATAAATTACGTATTCATCCATCTACGTTTTATTTTTTGTATATAGATTTTGCTGTTTGGGTAAATAATATCAATTTATAACCGTTTAAGCAGTAGACTTGATAGCTCGAAGATAAATCAATATTTTTCTTCTCCGAGAGACAATTAAAAGAGACAATTTATGCCTACCACATTATCGTAGAGATTTATTGTAAAACAATGACATAATCCATACACCGAAAGCTTCTGACTTGCGTTTTTGCTAGATTTTCGCTTTCATCGTATTTATTACTTTATTGCCGTAATTAGAGTGGTAAATGGAAGCTGATTATATAATAACGTACTTTTCAGTACCGTCGTAACACTCAATTTTGTTTAGTTATTCGTGCAGGTTATTGAATTACTTTGGTAGCTTCAGTTGCTTGTGGTTTTCGAGAGTTGTGTTGATTTCCGACGAAGGATACAGTTCAGCACCGGAAACGACTGTTACACTCTTCTTTACAGACTGCAAAAGAAGCCTCATTTGTTAAAAGGTAGTCAAAATATCAAATCAAAATGACCTAGTGAGTTATGTAAAAATCATGCAAATTATCGTACACATTCGTCATATTTTTCTCAAAATTTTACTTTTCGACTCATTCGATTCGAACGATTCGGACGGCGCGGCGGGAATCGAATTCATTTGGACTCAGAGTATAAATACTGGTCTGTAGACAAACTAACGTGTCTAGAAGGAGTTTCTAAAAATTAAAAAAAACTTAATAAAAATAGATTAACAAATAAAATGATAAATAAGCCTAGCATACTAAGTTATGTTTTTGCGCACCGTTTGAGTGATAAATGTTCAAATGATAGAATATTACATTTGAAAAATCTTAATACTTCTTAATTGTTGATATTTTATTGTCCATGTTTTGGTAAGTCCTCCCGTGTACATTTTTACATACGTATTGTTCGCCTCTAATGAAGAATGCAATTTTTATAGCTCGTTTGATTACAGAAATCGACACATGTTTTTTTAAATTTTAAATAGGCATTTCAGATAAACTTTCTTTCGATTACGATAAATGCTGATTATGTGTTGCGCTTTTTACATACGCCAGTTTCTGCAGATTTCAAAAACTAAACACATAGGTGATAACTTTAAAAAAAAATTGTATTAATTCCTTATTTCTTTTATTTTTTTGTCTTTCATTCTGAAACGACGAACCTTTTTGATCATTTCATTATTTAATTTTGAGGGACAATACAATCTTTTTGTAAACATTCCATTTGGATCTCTATTTTCCTTATACATTGGATGATTTCATGATTCGAGTTTATTCCATTTGGTTTCCTTGTTCAAACCTGATAAATAATGCATCGTTCCGATGATCTTGTTATTCAATTCCATAAAATGCTTCTTCGTACTCATATGCATCAAATTCGATGATTTCACTAAACAATTGTATGCTTCCATAATAAGATCAGCCGCGTCAATGTTGCTGCAAACTTTTAGGAAATTAGTTTTTGGTTGTGGAAAATAAATATATATATATATATATCGAAACTGAACATTACTGAGCTAATGAAAAACTGCAAGGTAAAACACAACTTGGCAAGCACATAAAGATTAACATTAATGAAATAACAAAATTGATTGAGTTAAGTGAGATACACATATATGTATATCTCCAACAAAAGAAGATATTAATAATATCGATATGTTACTTCCAAACTATTAGAACCATAAACAAAAGAAAGAAAGTTCTATGCAGTTCTTGTAGCTTGCAAATGATGCACATATTTTGCATAAAGATTCGCAGTCTATTGATAACACATTAGACTTACAAAATATGTATTACTTATATAAGATTATATTATATATTATGTAAATATGTACTACTTATATATGATTACTTATATAATCATACACTACCAATAATTAATCATACAAAGTAAATAATGTGTTTATAAAAATGGTAATGAACAAGATAGCTCGAAAGTATACCAACTAACTTTCGTGCAAAGAAACACGAATATACTTAATATTATACTCGAACGTTGTTTTCGTTGACAGTTTAACGAAACAGTTTAACATTTATCGAGTACTAAAAGGAGTGACTGACGCGTGCTGTTTTAGAAAAATGACAAGACCGAATTTACTTGCCGCATTACTTTAATCACAACGTGTGTTTGAGCTAAGAAATCCAAAGAAGTCGTTTCCTATGGAACAGTATAACTCCGGCAGTCTTTAAAGACAAAAACCGGTGAATTTGAACGGGTAGGTTCAGCGTTGCAAAGCGTTAACGGTTGCAGCGTGGAAAATTGTGGGATCATTCAGTTTTGGACCTCTTACCGTTCATCTTGGTGGTGGTATCGAAACGTTTGTACGTAAACCGCACCACACGTGTCGAATCCTTTGGTGGGGCTTGACGACGGGGGAGGGGGCAGGGCAAGAGGGTGGGTAGAACATTTAATTCGAGCTTGCGAGGGAAGTCGTTGATTGAAGACGAGGTACGCCAGTTGTGCCTGGACGTTGCTTCGAGTTAGATTGCTTTCTATTTTTTTCCCTCATTATCTGAAATGTGTCTAATATTTTCGTACACATAAAACCGTGTCATGGAACCGTGACAATAAAGGATTTCCCACTGGAGCTTGAACGGTTTTCGCGCGCTAAAACTTTTCAGTTCTATTTCATGTTTTTATTAATGCGAACGGTAACGTCGTGCTGGCTTCTCGACGATCTCGTTTGTTCCCTAAATTCGAACAAAACAATGACCCCAAAGTCTCGTTTCTCTCTCGTTTCTGCACCGACGTTAACGTTCCACAAAACCATTCCCGACGTGGAGATCTGAGGAAGATGTGCGCGGGATCTGGAGGTGTTTGGTGCTGCTCTCCCTTTTATGCGAGAATTAATTAACGCCGAACTGCTAATTATCACAATCGAAGCGAACACTCTTCCGAGTAAGTAAAATACATAATCTCCCGTAACGGCGTAATGTTAACGTTATGCTGGTCCGTTCTCGCGTTGCTGATTCACTCGTCCTGCACGTTGATTACTGACTAACTGTTATTATACTCGAAAGAATATTTTCTAGAACGTCGCCACGTGAAAATTTCATCGTTCTTACGTAGGATGCAGTCCTATGCGTTTGACGAAATTTGTTCTTGTGACCTTGATTTTTTGTAAAAGAATTACGAGCACGCGTCACATGGCACCGATTCATGGACTGGAAAAGCGCGATGACATAGTCCCTTTATCGGTTACTTTATCTTCTTATCGAATTTACTGAACATCTAATCGATTTGGAATTCCTACCATCATCGCAACACACATTTCCGCGTTACAGTACATACCGTAGTGTCTTCGCATTGTGTTTACGTTATTTACGGTAGAACTTGGGCAACTCGACGCTAGGCAAGTATTTAAACTTGTTTATTTGACACGTTGCTTCGATAAAAAAAAGCGGTCTGGTCATGTACCTAATCTGAAGTCAAGACAGAAATCAACAGAAATTCTAATGGTTTCGGAATCGTTATTATCATGATCTATATTCTTCATTTCCAAAACAGTCAGCTGGGTTACAGTTGTAAACAATAAATAGGTGTAAATGGTTGCTCGAGCTTCTACGATAATATTTCGAACGGCAGTTTTAAATTATGCGTAGATATTAGATACGTGTGTCGGAGGGTACGGACGTTTTCCCCCCTAATTACCTCATAGCCGTAGTAGCTCAGTTAAAAAATGCTTATCCTCCCTCCTGAAAATGCGGATGTGTCGCCGTGTTTTTCAATCAAGCATTATTAATCGAGGTTTTTTAAACCTCGACCTAATTAACAGTAGCACATTTTTATTGGTACGTGAATACGTCTCGCTATCGTTCTCTGTAGCGAGTACTTACCTCGACGTTTTCACGATGTGCATCTGATCCAATGAAACTGTATCGTGGAAATGAAAATAAAGGAGAAGAAGAAAGAAAAAATATAGAATTCATCTCGAATGAAGAGCAAATGAAATTGCTGTAGCTTTTTCTTGTTTCTCTCTCTTTTTTTTACGAAAGCTGGGCAACTACAGTACAATAGACCGAAGCTCGCGAATATTGTATCAACAGGTGGTTGAAATAATTTCGCGTATACGTACAACAACGATCGCGGAGGCAGATGTGAAAACTTATTTCATTTTTTTTTAATTCGATCGCTTCGCGATTTGTTTCTCGAAATGCCGTTCGCGAACTATGCTTCTTTTTATCTTCTTTTCGAACGGCGAACAGGCTCTTTGAAACTGTAAAAAAAACAAAGAATGTAAAGACGATTGATACGTGCCTGCTATCGAAAGACAAAGACTGTAAGTAGGTAATCGAGTGTGCCAAGGGCAGGCAGACGATATTAAGAGGCTAGTTCCGGTTGATTGCTCTCGTTGTATCATTCATGCTATTTCAATACTCAAAATTTTCGACCTTTGTTACTGCCATACCTTTGCTAACAATCGCATACCTATTTTGATCATGTCGACATATTAATAATGTGTTTAAGCCAGGTAACAGACCGTTTTATTTACATTTTAAGTGGTCGTTGTTATTATTGCGGTCAGAAATATTGTCTTAACGATTAGTATTGAAGACAGCTGCGTAAATGACTTGTTATAATTGCTTTCTTCAAGTAGAAATGTGTTGTTATTACTTTATCGGATTGTCGATGTAGCAGTATTATTTAAACCACGTTCAAGATTACTTCATTCATAATTTTGCTTAAATTCTGTCGAATATTAATGTTTATAAGATGTATCTCTCAATTATTAATACAGAAACCATACTTCATTACAAAATGTAAATATTCCACGTTTATAACAATGGCACTGAACAGTTTGATTTTTGTCTTAATAAAATACTGTTTTGAAAAAAAATTAAGTCCTATCGGGTTGAGCTGAAAATATTTTCTTATTTTACAAGAAAATTTTAAAGCATTTAATTAAAGTGTCCAAGAAAACCAGAATAAAGAAACTTTTCCTTATTGCAAAAGTTCAGTATAAATGTCGCTGATTCTATTTAATGAAACTGTATTTTCGGATTTTACGAATTTAAAAATGTCATAAATATTTAAACTTAATTGGAACACAACCATCTCACGAAAATATTTCACTTTTCGTTCATTGAACTAATTAATACAGAGAATAAAATTTTCATGCAGTAAATAGAAATAACCATCTTGTGTTCACGTTTATGATCTACAGATGGGTCGTGGAGATGGCCCTCGCGGTTCATTTTAAATAAAAAAGGGGAAGGGTAGTTCGCGCCTTGATAATTCCGGAACGTTAACAAGATTTGGTTAATTACTGTGCAAATATTACATTTTTATAGAGATCAACGGAACAACTGACGACCCACTGCAGTACTGCCACTTTGGAGGAGATCCTGGATAATCCAGACGGAATTTCAACGCGTACAGTTTCCGAAAAGATCATGAGTATCTGCAAAAATACCATACGCTGGGTACTCCTTGTCGACATCTTCCTCGCGCTATCAGGTAATCAGTTTTCTTTTCTTTCCCAGTGGTTTAGCTTTCAATTCTCTATTGCACAGCTTTCTGTTTCCTCAACTCTTGTACAACTAATCGAAAAGACCAGTGACTGAATCCATCGTGATTCATGTTAAACGTTGCGTTTGAAAACAAATTTTCCTTCATCAAATTGCAGGGCCACATCCTATACTATACTTAGCGTGGAAACGCTTGATTATAAACTTCTGTGGAAATATTGAACGCAATATGAAATGTGACATATGTATACATGTTGCAACGGATTTTGCGCAAAAGTGTACGAATGATCGATCATGTTTATTTTGTATATATGTATTTAATCAGAGAAACGAATCGTCTGAAAGGAACGTGATTAGTGGTATTAATTATCTTCCACGTTGGATATTTTTCGGGTGTGAATCACCGCGTAAATCGATTAAGGTTTGTCGACTTTACCTGCCGTGTTTCGCAAGAGAAACCTTATCAAAGCGTATATCGCACTTTACATTGCATTCAGTATTTTCTAATAGGACTTTAATGATGCATTTAATAAAGGTAATAGATTTTTTCTATGTCTTCTGTTGATTATCTAATAGCTGCTTTTGATAATTCTGGATCTTTGTGAAAAGTAACAATTGCCCGCGTCAGTTGAAAAGTATTAGAAATACCAAAATATTTCCCTTTAACAGTTTCGGTGTATCTATATATATTTTCTACTTTACATTTCACCTACTTAGTTTTGTTATTAACGTACGAAAACTAACGTACGCTTACTAATAAGTTATATTCATTTTGTACATTTTGGTGCACCAAACACGATTCTTAACAACTATTTATTTTTCTCGTCCTCTATTTTTGAGATATTCCTTTTCAGGAGGAAGTCAAACTTCCAATTTTAAGATAAAAATTTAGTGACTAAACGATTCTATAGTCATTGACAAGTACAACGATATTTTATATAACATTATAAATATATAAAATATGTTTAAACGATGTTACAATGAACATGCCGCCGTTAGTACAACAATTTCCACGGATTATATAATTTATTTTTAAAAATAAGTTGTCAAAGATGATTCCAACGCGCATTATGTTTTTGATTGGGAAAACTAAATAGTTTCGCGAGAAAGATGAGAATTCATCGAGGGTTTATACGTGTATTGAATTTCTGCGTGTTCGGTTCAACAATTTTGTTGTTATATTTCGACGTGCTAGTGCAAACGAAAAATATATAGGTCGCACGTCGGGATATAGAATAGCATGCAAAAGGTTTTCTAGATCCTTCGTTTAACAATTCGAGATCGACATCTAAAAGAATTTGAATTAATATTTTCGGTGCAAGTATTTAATAGGTATTTTATGAAAACAATGTCACAATTCAACTCTGTTCATCATTTCGTGTGCTCAATAAAAATTTCTGTAGGCATTGTTTTTGAAATATAAATATGAATTTATAATTTTCTAGTAACACCGTAAACATTATTTAATGAAATTACTGATGTGAACCTGTTATTTATGGTTTACATAGATATCGTGCAATTAACTTTTATATAACATAGTTATATAATGTACTTATTAATTATCATGTGATTTATTTGTATTCATTAACTTTTACATAAAGTCATTAAACAACATTTATTTTTGCATATTCGCGTGTTGCATATTAATAGCACTATGCACCTGAAAATAGGTACACGAATATGCATACATGAAAATATTGATTAGATTGCGGATCGTATACGTAATATGCAGATGGTACATGGTATATTATGTACCTACGTATATAATACATTCGAATATATGTTCATATTAAGCTTAATAAGATAGATTAACAATGTTTATGAAATGCCTTATCTGAAGGCTTCAAGTTACTTAACTTAATTACGAATGCCTTAATAATGTTCAATGAAATATTCAATTTACTTTTAGTCTAATACAATTAACCCTTTTTAATGTTATATCCTTTTCAAGATTATAAACTTTTATGTTACACCGTGAATGAGTTTCCGTGGAATTCCTTTTTACTATTTTCGATAAACTGTTGTGAGTCATGGCATTACTGAGTTGAATCATAAGTAACTTCCTCTATACGGGTATGGAAAAAAGTATCGAAATGCCGAGATTAGAGAATCTTATCTTTAATTATTTGATTTCGTATTGTCGAACAGAACGAATAAATGACACGGCTTAATCACTTTGCACAATTTATTTATCTGCACGGAGCGTTTACTATATAGTAAAACAATGTGTTGTTTCCAGTACTATGAATCAGCTCAAGATTGAGGATATTTGTAGACGCATTCGATGTCTAAGAATCGTATCGCTAGGGTGATTAACAAGGTTGTAAAGAAATAAGTGTAACGGTAGTTACGTGGCAGGTACTTTTGCGGAAACAGCAACACCGAGCGAAAGGAACGTTAATTGTCAAACGACTGCCAAAACCGTCTGTTACTTGAAATTTATTAGTCCTATCAAATCGTTGCTTATCGCGCTTTCGTGAAACTGAGTCAGGCGAGCGCGCCGATATTTTGCTTTTGTTGACAATTAGGATCATTGGGAGACAAGCGCAACCGTTTCTTTCCCGAACACAGACGACGTCAGCGGAGAAATTCTTTGCATCCACCGCATTACACATTCGTAATTACACCAATTAACATTCTGTACCGATTAAATTCACACGTTTCTTTGATAACAGCGGGGAAACGGGAGTTCGTCAATTGAAGCCGCGGTTATTACATTAGCAGACAACTGCATAGTCGGAAGTACGTATCGTTTGCAGTTCCTAGACAATGACTGTGATCTCTGAAATTACATAGTCATTATATCCAGGCAAAAATATCAACTATGTCCACTTATTCCCACTGTTCTCTTAAAGAGACGCCTCTGTACGAAGAATAGGGATTAAGCATTTTGTATATAATATGTTTTTCCATATGAATGAATAATGAAACCATCACTGTCAGTAATTAACGCTGTTTATATCCTAAACAATGAGCCCTTTTTATAACTATATGGTTGATAGTGTTTTGAACCATTTACATGATGTTATGTTTATCGATTTTTACTGTCCTAATGGAACAACTATCAGTTCACATTAATCGTCAAAATTTGGATAATTGGTGCAAGTGTTAAAGGAATCGCTGAAATATAGTTCTCGCGATATCTCTATTTAGAATTAGCCCATTTGTGATATTTATGGACAATTTAATCTACCATGATCTCTATATAATACGAATATAATATAAGTTACTGGTACTTTCACAGATCCTTAGACTTCACCGTTGTACATAATGTTCGCAGTCTTAAATTGAAATAATATAAAATTACGAAAATAATCTAAAAAGTAAATATCTTCTTTGTTATACTTTCTTATTTTAGTCACCACTGAAATAGTTAAACTGTAGAGTAGATGAAAAATTGTAAAAGTAGACCTAATAGTTTCTGTTGAATTTAACAGCGTGCATGCGTATCTATAGTCTCGTTTTTATTTCCTGTTTTAACAGGAGAAAATTCGTGTAATCGGTACAGTAAAAATCGTCCGCTTTATCGTGCGCTTTTTTTTCTCTTTCGGAAGGGATACGTGTAAACGATATAAAAAAAATTTGTAAATCAATCGACGCGTAGGTGATTGATTGCATTTGCAGAGACTAGGAACGAAACCATGCATGCAACGAGAGTTGACTTGAAAACCGCGGACTGAGTAATACAATACCAAGCGAGACGACATGGCAGCCTGCTTAGAATTTTTTCCGGGCGTGCCGCATTAAATAACTAGACGCACATGCACGCGGTGAAGCGTCAATGAACCGTTCTCTTACAAAACAAGTTGGAGGATCACAGAATAAAATTGGACACCTTGTATGCAGATTCTTGGCCTTATGCATACAGAAAAGCTTGTGCCGCTTGGAAGGTAAAACGTTGGAAAACGAGAGATACGGCTAAATAGATTCCCAAACAATTCCTTCGAATTTGACAGTTGATGGTTTGCATAACTTTAGTCTTGTGGATGTTCAAAATATAACTACAAAGACTTCTTTTTTTTTAACCAGTTAAGTGTGTTTGACGACTATATCCGTCATGGAGATGTGGCAGAATTTTGAGTCATGACGATCATATCCGTCATACGTAAAATTTTGTTACGATTTGATATTTAAATTATAATTCTGGCGAAAAATAAATTATATTCGTAAATTTTAATGTGTTTAAAATGTTTAGAGGTCAAGACGAAATGAAACAAACAAATGAAAATTATAAATAATTTGAGTTGGATTCGTCTTTTTGGATTCGTCGTCGCTTGATTATCGCGACAGTTGACTGGTTAAATAACTATTGTTCCGCTTCTGAATTTGTATTTAAAACAAGCAACACGAAATCTTACGAAAATTAGACATTCTTTCATTCGAAATGTATAATGAACGTTATAAGTCACAGAAATTGTATAGTTAACTATATCCAACAACGTAATGTTGTGCATTACGAACAATATGTTTCTCATCGTGAATACAATTTTAATTATTAAATTTTATTACGAAATTTAATTACTAAATGAATGCGTTTTTCTGTATTTTGTATTATAAAACAAATAGTGTTTCAGTTATTATACACATTTGTTCACGTTGTTTATAAGCAGTAGGAAACCTTAAACTGTGATTAATACATATATATTATAATATTTTCCAGTCCATACCAATAGTACCTTATTAAATACACAAGAATTCCCAATGAACAAAGTTTAACAAACAGGGCACAGATTCTTAGGATATTGCACAGTAATGTATGGTTTCTCAACAGCTTTTTAAATATAAACTAAAACAATGCGAAAATGATTATCTAACGTGATATAATAATTTCAAGTCACCATTCGTGTGCAAAATGTTAAAACTACTGTTGAATTACGTTTGCTGTATTGATATCTGTGAAAGACGTAATACGTTTTTATTTAACTTGTATCCTGTTTTATCTAATCGATGATGAAAATGTTTATTTTAGAGATCCATAGTCTAGCGATAATAATAGCGTACATGTTAATTTATGAAAACCGGAGAATGAAATTCCTGATATAGTAATTATATTTTGAGTACTAGGAAATCACAAATCAGACATCATTTCAATCGACTGACTTACAAACTACTTGCTCGTCATCTATAACTCATTATAATAGGAGTTACTAATGATGATAACAGACGATTTAATTTGTTTCTAATTATTTCGTTTTCTTACTACCCTGATTTAGATTTTATGAGCTTCATTTTCTATGAGTATAGTCTATTTTATCAATAGATCATTTTCTACAATAATTTCACGCATTTCTCAGTTTTCATATTATATCCTTCAATTAATTACATTATATTCTGTGTTAAACTACTGTGTCGGAATCTTCACAGACCGTGATATTTCCAATATTCAATTAAAACTGTGCGCATTTCCATCGTGCTACATCAATTATACGAATTTTTCAGAAAGAATAAAATAAAAACCAGCAACAACTGCTGGAAACAGTAGATAAATAGAAACGTATTTTCACTCTTAATATTTCTAATAAGTTGAAGCTAATATGACAATATTTGATTTATTTGATTACTTTATTTGTTGTTTAATTTCTGTCTGAAATGTGCGAACTCTAGTTATTATTAGTAATGAATTTAGCCAAACCTGGAATCGAATAAAAATTCATTAACACTTTGCCGGCAGCTCATTTCTCGCATCGTTCTCTCAGCAAGAAAATTAATTTACGTCTAAATTGCATACCAGCTGTTAGCCAAAAAATCCTAAGCTCAAAAATATTTATAAATAAAGTGGAAACATCGACGCTGCGCTGAGCCGATGTCACGCGTACGTGATGCCGGCCGATAACCGTTGGCGAGGAAAAGTCACGCCAGCGTGACAGCGGCCGGCAAAGTGTTAACTTTCAACTTGACAAGGATTTCATTAGATTCCAAAGATTAAACCATATAAAATGTTATCTAGTTAAACTTTAGATTGTTGCAGACGCTTCGACTCCACAATCAGTTCTAACACTGATTCTTCGTATATCGAAGCACTCGAATTTGCAAAAACCCACTATCCGAACGTTCTGTTATCCGAACGAAGATCCTCCTAGCAGAAGATAACAGAATTTCGTTATCCGAACGCGTTTGTATCTCCGCACGAATGTAGTAGCCACGTGGGAGGCTCTGTTCCATTATCTTCTCCATTTCTTACTTCATACAGTTAATCAGTTTAACTGCGGTAAAGCTCGAGTTCTATAAAAGATACGACACGTCTTTTTATCTGCGATTCGTACTGGAGTCATTTGTGTGATCGCGTGCGCTATTTACGCATGCGTCCTGGTCAAATACTTAACTATTGCCCGGTGTAATAATCATGCAGTACATTCCATGATATTGGTCCGAGTGGGTATTTATTCGACGAGTACACGTATTTTCCCAGTTTGGTTTCCCGTCTTCCTCTTCCTCTCTGCTTCTCGTTCATTCGTCCAGTTCTCCTTCCCTCCGATTCTCTTCCGCGGTATCGTTTTTCCGTCGCGTTGTCATTATTAGCCTCGTTACCAGTTTGTCTTCCGTCACCCTTTCTCTTCTTCCGTTAACCGACGCAGGTGTACGTAAAAATTTGCTTATCATGGCTCGAAAACTGAGCGATAATAAGAGCAATATAGCACGGTCATCATCGTATAACATTTTTACGCGAGGAAATATCTACAATCTGTGTAAGTGGAGGAAAAGAAAGTGATTTCCTTTCGTTGGTCTA
>CM052166.1:1526716-1579605 GCA_028455555.1 Augochlorella aurata | reverse complement strand
TTCCTCCGGCAATCTAGTGTTAAAGACGGAATTGATCTGATATAGACAATTGTCGTTAGCAATTCTCACCTAAATCAAAAGTTCTTTTGAATTCTACGGTACGTCGGAAAATGGAAAAGTTTCCTATTTATACTACATGTAAGGCATCAAAAGACATTACACCCTGAATTTTTCCATCTATTGGACAGACTGTCCTGTGCGTTGCACAGGACCTGAAATACATGTAATTACACGAACGTTTGTAAGAAGTAGTAAATTCCATTTATCCAATTTAAAAGTGACAATAAAATGTGTTGTCAGAAGTCCGTTAATAACCGAGAATAAACTTTAGAAAAATATAAACTCCAATTTATTTCTGGAACTAATAGCGAAGCAAAGACGAATCAACTGAAATATTAATCATGCGCATATTCTTATTTTTAAATGCGTACTTTCATTGAATGTTTCGTAATTTGAAGAAAATATACGTGTAATTGAGGTATACTCACCTTTCATTAGTACATAATTTTTGTAGCGGAAGCAATGTTCAATACGCACGTTAAATTTGGAAATAAGGAAAAGGAAAATCTTTGTTTAAAATGATTTTAAGAAAGTGCTTTTAGAAAAATAGTCATTTTTATTTACAAAATACTATCACAATTGCATGTGTGCACATATTCTTTTGATTTAAATTCTTATCGTTCTTGCATTGTTTTTTAATGACTCATGAATGGTAATTGTCAAAAATGAACTTATCACTGCAAATAACGAAATAATAAACAGAATAGGCCTTGTACAAGTTTATTACAAGAGAAATTTGTTAATATTAAACAAGTAAAAATGTTTCGCAATCCAAGCTGGGATCAATTTCACCGATACAGTGAGTACTTCGCATTTAAGAAAATAGACGATTACCTTGATATCGTTGCCTTGCTGTCACATTACAGAAAATGTTGTGTTCCGATCACTATGGAGCATCTACAAATAGAAGATTTTATACAAAGTATGGCACAAGATAGAAGTCTCTTAATATTTCAAATGTTACGTTCCCGTGACAATAATGAAAATGATCTGTGACGATCTACAAACAGAGATACCTCTGATCTTTGCTGTCAAAGTGGGCTGATATTGTAAATAGCATTGATCTTAGCGTAGAATCGTTTGTAGTGTGACTGCAAGATAATAAATATGGTACGTCCAAAATCTTATCATTCTCGTTCAGCTATGCTGCTGACGACGCTGATGCAGTTGTACCGAATACTTGGTTACAAAGCAATAGTATGTTTAAATATTTAAACGAGACAAAACGGCGGCGTTCGTGTAAAATCGACGCCTTCACTGAATTAAAATAGAAACATATTAACGAACAAGTTTCTTGTTCGACAGCGGGCTTGCGTGACGGGAATGAAAAACTCACGGTTGATTTATACGAGTATAAAAAGAATTGTATTAACAATATATTACAAACAGTTAACAAACATAGTTACATCTCGCTGCATCAGCGTTCAACGAGAACAGCGGGTGGATATAAAATTCTTAGAGCACGCGTGTCGAGTTTCTTGAGAATAACCGTAACATTATAGCTGCAGTAAAGAATGCAGTTAACGCAACTTCGAAATTTGAAACGAATAGGACATACGCAACAGAAAAAGTTACTCGAATGAAAAGAGGAATAGAAAAATGCAGCTCGGTGTGCTGTACTCTTTACATCCGAAACGAACGCACCGGTCTGTGCCCCGTGCTTGTAAAAATGGCTCCCAGAAAGGTAAAATGTCTTTTATCTAAATAATATGTAATGAGAGCACCTCGTGTAACAGAAACTAACTCGTTTCTTTCACGAGACGTAATTAAAACTATACACAACAATTTTGAAATGAATGCTCTCCCTCTATTGCACTTTCGATCTCAATCAAAACAATATTCCATAGAATAGCTTAAGTTGAGTAACAAAAATATGAAAAAAAAAAGAAGCAGCGAAGTACAAACGCAATTTTTTTCTCAACCGAAAATTTCCGTTTGTCCAAAACAAATAACAAACCTCAGTTCGTAAAAAGATATGCTTAGACAATAAAATGACATAAAATAATATCGTTTAAAAATATTATTGTCTTATCTTTTCTATTCCCAACTTGGGCTCGAACCGTCATCGAACAACTGAATTTTCCAGCCATAATATTAAGAGCAACGCAGCTCGTTGTCTCCAATTTATTCTTGCTCGGCATTTTTGGCGGGACAGTTAAAATCGATACAAATAAACTGGCATCGAATTTAACGCTGTTCGGCTCTATCTCGCTCTAATTTAAATCTATGTGCTTTCTTCAACTCCTATTGTTTACAATATTGTTTCAATTCGCTATATATTCAATTGGGTAACGTACTTTAACTAAACTTTTTTGCTACTTCTTTCACGCGCGTTTTTTCCCCGTCTTCTCACTCGATTCTCACTTGCTGTCTATCCTTTTTATTTCCTGAACAAAAATACGTGACCTGATATAACTCGCATAAAACACAAACAAATGTACAACCGAGTCGCCTGCGTTGGATAATAAAAATCAGTAACATGTCTTTCCGATTACAACATCGTATCAAAACTTACACTTACTCAAGGAAAAAAAGCGACGGTTTTCGTGCGAATTACAGTATTTACTCCAATAATACGGGCCGGTCTTCGAGCATTACTGGGATGTGTGTTCTCCATTCGCCTCGGAATGGATCAGGGGGATACCGTGGAACTTATAGAAAGTGTTCTATGTATATTGATGTGCCGCAAAGCGAGCACTACGAGAGTAAATACTGTAGCATGAAATAAAGCGTGATAGCAATCGAATTGCGACAAGACAAAAATGAAACAGACGATCACAATGGCTCTTCTTCCGTACTCTTTGGTGTAACATACAAAATAATTGTACAAAATAAACGTAGTTGTTCAATCGAATAATAAATTCAACAATATCGTTACAGAAGGCACGCGAATCGAAAAATCTGAGACAGTGGCTCGCAAATTTCGAATCAGAACGGTAGTATCGATTTACTACGAAGAATAAAAGCAAAAGGTGACCTATATCTAAAACTTAACAGCGAATCTCCTCGAAATAAGTGTATGCGCGCGCGTAGACATAACATCTCGTACAGATATGTACATACGGGGTCAGTAAACCGATTAAGCAGACGATTTTACTCGCAAAAATAAGTCAAGTGAAAAAAAAACTTATACCAATTCCACGCGGCATTGTTTAAACAAACGAAACATTAAGTTTGCGTTCGCTCGAGGCTGGTTATGATTACTGTATAGTTTACTGTCTTGACTGAAACTGAGCAATGTATTGCGAGTAACTGAAATATTTGGACCTGCAATTCGAAGAACAATCAACTATGAAAATGACTAGTTGTCGAACATTTAACAAAATTGATATTCGAGTTCCGAAACGCTTCTATGAAATACTAGATTTGCCTTATGTATGAGTTGATCGTAATGTTGATCTGTTTACCTCAATACATTGATTAGCAACCAATGCTCGGTTGTAATACGACTTCCCGTACTATTTATAGTAACGAAATTTCAGCCGAGGAACTAATGCTTTTCCGAAGAGGAGTCGTCTTTTGCAGGTTCAAAGTCGTACAGTTCTCGTGATAACATGAATGTCTTTCGTAATAAGGATATATCATACGCTCGTAGATCCATTCATACACGTATGCATCATATACACACGTACATACACACATATTATATGCCCGCGCGCGCACAGATTATTTTAAAAGTATGTCTGATGAAAAAAAAAAACTTGCATGCGTATGATTCGAAATAATAAAACAATGCTTTGGCTAAATTGTCGCTTCGCTTAACAGAAGACAAAGGATTCCAACGGAGTCGCAGGTACAATGAAATACAATAATACGATCCTGGTGAAAACCTAAAATGGACCATTTTTTCATGACATATTCGCACGTGTTTCTCTGAATCGCTTAGTGATTTTGTTCGGTAAAACAGTGAGTTCGTTTTTCTCCGTAATAACGAACACAAATAAGACACGAGCGGATTGGAGACCGGCGAATATATTTGAAAAATGTGTGTTCTAGGTTTTGATCCGGAAAATATTGGTGTATTCGATCGTATGCGAACAGGGTTTTCAAAATTCATTTACAATTACTAACTATCGGCGAACGAATAAAGTCAAACAAGAACAAATTTTATTGATGTTGGTAAATCAAGTTGAAATAGTTGGTAATTACCGTTTATTGCGAATTGTTTGGCAATTGTAAATGAGCTTAAAGTTTGTCCAGACTCGATCGGAGCATATAGACGATCCACCAATCACTGTATTATATATCTATCGTCTTTTTTTAAATAAAATTAATTAAATCGTACACGGTACCCAGGTCGGTTAGTCATTAAGGATTGATCCAGACTGACGTTAGATCAGTCTATATCTCATTCGTAGACGCCATATTGCTCTGTTAATCTAATGGTAAATATTACAGAGAAAATCTCAACACAAATAATTCGAAACAATATCCGATAACCAATTCTTGGTTGCAATACAAGTAACAATCATAACTACAGTAACGAAAATTCGTAGGATTACTTTATGCACGTTTCAAAAGTAAAATCGTTGTTGCAGACGGTTCGTCTAGATATTCAACTAGGATCGAGTCCAGATTTGGTGCATGTATAGGAACCGTTTTAGAACATGAAAACTGAACACGAACGAGCTTCTTTCGGTCAAAGGTTTCTACAGAATGATGTTGGTGAAGAAAAAGAAGAAGAAAAACAAAAAGAAAAAGAACGTCATAGCTAGTGGCACGGTTGACGCGTACGACATTACATCATTACCCTATATTACTCAGTAACAAGTGTATACGATGAGCGGAGGGTTGAATAGTTTAGAGATGGATTTCTGCAAAAAGTCATTTTCCCCTAGAAACTCTGACATTGAAGAATACAACACCTGAATCCGTTTTCTGAAGTTGCAACGATCGAGCAAAGGAAACGACAAAAATCGGAATTACAGAATGTCTACTAGATCTCTCTCAGAGTCGCCGTGGTTGCGCGACCACGACGACGGCGACCAGAAGTACGCGGAACAGGAACGTTATGCGATCGCATCGCGAAGAAAATTGGAGCGAAGAAGGTGTTCCTTGGCCGAGAATCTTTGCAAAAGTGTCAAAAGTGACGGTTAGGAAAAAATCGGATACACCATCGAGCGAAAGAGCGAGGAAACACCTTGCTCGTTCACGAAGGACGCGAATACTGCTTAGAAAAAGCCATCACCGCACGTGCCATAGACCAAGATTCAACGTACTCAGCTGAGGCAGTTTCATAATTCTTTCGAGTCCGTTGGTACTTATCCTGGTGCATCCGTAAAGGTCGATACATTTCAGGTGTTTCATGCTCTCCGCGATCGTGTAGAGCCCTTTGTCCGTTAGCCTACTACACTGACCGATGTTCAGCGTCTCCAAGTCGTGCAACGTCTGAGCGATCTTGCAGATCCCCTCGTCACTGATTTGGCAGGCAGACAACGAGAGAGACTTCAAGTTAAAAAGTCCCTGGGAGATGTGAACGAGCGCCTGGTCGCTGATCTTGTCGCAGAACGACACGTCCAACGATGAAACCCGGCTGCCGCCTTCCGCGAGATAAGCCATCCCGACGTCCGAAATGTTGTCACAGGATCGAAGATTCAGCTCTCTCAGACTGGACATCTTGGCGAGGTGTTTGACCCCCGAGTCGCCTATACAGACGCAGAACGAAAGATTGATGTACTTCAGTGTAGTCAAGCCGGTGGATATGTGTCGGAGCGCCTCGTCGGTAACTCGCTGACAATCCTGAAGACTGAGATGTTCCAGGGCGAAGTTGCCTCCGGCCGGATTGAAGTCCACGATGCCGGCCAACTGTTCCATTAAAAAATTCGCTCCAGGTGTCTGGGGAAGAATTCCGGCCAGGTAAGCGATACCGTCGTTACACACTTGCCAACAACTTCGTAGATCGAGTCTCTTTAGTTTCTTTAGGTACCACGATATGCACAATAGTCCATCGTTGGTAATGTTTCTGCAACCACCGAGCTCCAGATGCTCGAGGTTCTGCAGGTATTTCGCTATCCAAGTAAGCGAAATGTCCGACACTTGTTTGCACAAGGACAAATTCAGTTCTATCAGGGTGGTGTACTCTTGGGAAAAGGCTTTCATCAGGGCCAAGTCGTTGACGTTGTAACAGCCGGAGAGGTTCAGGGACTCCAAGTTCGGTACACCTTTCAAAACATCGCCCAGGCCTCTCCTCAGCGACAACACTTGGACCCTTTTCACCCCCCTCTTGACCAGACTGGCGAACAACGCCGGTGCCTGTTTCCTCAAATGCAATTTCGCCTCAACTCCGCGCCAGACGGACCTGTGATACGCCGCGTCCCTCCACGCGACGCACACTTGTGCCGCGCGTCCTTTGTCCCTAACCTCCAGATAGCTGAAAATCAGCGCCAGAATTTCGGGATAGAGGCACGAGATGTGTGTACTGGTCGCGAGGCTCTCGCGATTCGCCTGAGACTGTTGTCTCGAGAGACCTTGCGCGTATGCTGGCAAGCTCGGTGTGCCGCTGGTATAATGCGCCGCGTTACTCGTGTTGTAAAGAATTGCCTGGCTCTGCGATGTCGGGATCGCCAGGTGCGGCTGATGTAATTGATAATAGTGTCCCGAACGATGAAGCAACGTCGTGCCTCGGTTCGCCGTTAACGCCGGAAGTTCCGTCATCAACAGATGACTTTCCTCCATATTGTCCAGTGTATGTGTACATAGACGCGGAGTCACACATATACACGGGGTCTTACACTTGTCCGACTTTGGGACGAATTCCCCTTTCCGTTTCTGTTCGTCTCCTCTCTCTCTCTCTCTTCTTTCTCTCTCTCTCGCTCTTTTTCTCTCTCTCTCTCTCTCTCCCTCCCTCCCACCCTCCCCCCTTTCTTCTTTATTCTTGCCTGGTAGGTTTTTTCTTCCGTCTCTTTCTTTCCGCTTTCCTCCTTATTCGATAATCTCGAATAGTACGTAATACATTCTCCAACCAAACGAACGCTTCCGTGGATATATTAATTCGAAGTTGACGCACATCAGTCAGCTCACTGTTGCTTCGATCATGTCGATGCATCGATGAAAACGGCTTTGTGTCTTCAATGAATGTAATATATCTTGAATATTAGAGAAAGAGGGATAGAAATAGAAAAAGGAAGAGGGTATATCGGTCGTTTTGCAGTTCATGCAAACATTGCGTCGCACATGGAACACCAGCAGCGTATTTTTTAATTCGCGTTTCCCTTCTTTTACACGTTTTTCGTTCTGTCTTTGTTCTTTTCTGGGTTTCCTTGTTCGCTCGCTCGCTTGTCGACTCGCTTCCTCGCCGTCTCCCCACCCTCCACCTTCCTCACACCCCCTTCTCTTCGTCGTCTCTTTCTATATACGTACAGATATGTGTATATATTCATTTACGGTACATAGACACGCGCGCGCGCGCGCGCGCGTCTTCCTCTGTGTGCACAAGTACTTTTTTCCTTCTCTTTCTCTGCTTGTTACCGCCCCACCTCGTCCTCTCACTATACCGATCTTTCTCTCGCCCACCACGGTCAGTTTCTTCTACACTATCCCGATCGTTGCCACACTGAACACCTCTTTTTAGACACGCACATCGATGTTAGGTTCCCTTCGTTTAACGAATCGAAGAAAATTCCAGCGAATTCCTACCACCGACGAACTTAAGTCTTTTCCATTGGATTCTACAGTTCTTATCCTGAACGATGTGAAACGTGTCGTAGAAGCACTCGCGCGACCAGCTTCAAACCGACATGTCGAGAAAACATGAACCGGTGCGCTGCCAGCCGCGAACTGTTGTTCCAGTTGCCCAAACTCAGATGTCGTGTCGTCGTTCTGTAATACAGGCGGAGCATACTCGCTCCCAGAGTCTCGCTCATTGGCTATCTACGCGCGACCACGTGTCACGTGACTATGCCGGCGAATATCGATTCGGGTTGCGCTGCGGCGGCATTTTTAAGTTTTCGTCGAAAAGAGGGGGTATGGGATTCGCGTACTGTGAACCACGTTGCGTCCACCACCGTTCCTTCAAGTAGTATCCCCTTTTCCAAATTTCCTTTTAATCCTTTATTTTCCGTCTTTCTGTCCCATTTTTCTAGTCATTTCTATTCTCGATTATCTTGATGCGATGTTAGATTTTTTAAGAGAAAACATTGCTTCCGAAGGACATTTCTTTTTTTTCTTAAAGATAAGTAAAATGTAATGTATATAATGCAAAGTATGTCCTGAATTGAGATCTTTTCGGAAATATTCACTGAAATTTTGTATTGCTTAAGAAAAATTCAAAACAAGTGTTTATGCATATTTGTACCTTAGCTTGCAATACAGATTGCGTGTCGCATTTAACAAAACCAGATCGTATGAATCCAAAAGTAGAACAGATTACACTCGAGATTCTTGAATACTTATGTTCTTGTATGGATAGCCGATGATGAATTTGAATATATAATTTTAAGATCGATTACTGACTATTGCAATGGTATCCACGGAACAATAAAATAAAGATTCAGAACATTTTCTTTGATCTTCAGTTCACTTCGAAAATTTTATGACGACCTAATAATGTTTAATATACTTTAGAATTCGTCAAACGATAATTTAATTAAGATTAAAATGATAAGTAAATAAACAAAATACCTAAATTTATTTTACTGTATATTCACGAAATGACTTTTGCACATTCGAGAAGTTGTTAGTAATTTCTATAAAAATTTAGTTCGTGTCAAATTTTGGAAGAACAAATAAATTATTTATTTTAGAGTGAGTAGTATGAATATATTTATTCACAAGTTTATCGAAAATAGCATAGGGAGTAAAATAACAAGCGATTAAAAATTACGTATACGCGTAAACTGCTATTTGTTTATTTATTTATAGTTTCAAGTATATAATAGTTCATATTACAATGTATAACTGTATAACAGTAAACAATATCGAATATAATTGATTAGAATACTTGTGATATGCCACTAAAACTGGCAAGTAGAATATTTACAAGTTATAGGATGCCGCTTCATTGCCTTGTTAAAAAGATATGTTGTACAGATCAAAAAATTGCAACAACATCAATTGTATTAATTCATAGGGTATCATTCGTGACGGTATTACAGCGGCAGCTGGGTAGATATCCTAACTATTATCACAGATGGAAAGAAGACATTTATCATATTACTATAGCATATATAGAGTGTAACACCATAATATGCAGCATATAGTTTAGGAATGGGGTCAATATTTAAAAAAAAACAGAATAATATAATTATTGTTTTAAAATCCTTAATATCTAACAACATATCGCGTAATTATAATATAAATTCGTTTAAAAAATTGATGACCGTTTAAAAGTGTTTTTTACTGGTGTATAAATGCATGCCACAACAAGTACTCCTTACGAAGGTATGTACATAAAAGTAGTCAAAAGCAAGACTGATTTACATACATTTTTACAAATGTATTTTATTGTTTTCCGATTCTTAAGTATACTGTTTAAAGCACTTCCATCTATCATGTTACACACTTTATAGCATTCCAACTCCATTGTATTTACTACCATCTTCAACAAATTATTGCATACTTACATGTTTATCTTCCCTGCTTTAATAAAGATTTTAACTTATGCTTAACAAAGAACAATTTTACCAATGATTTTCATGTCAGTGTTACAATTATGCAAACCAAAGTGCACACAAATGTGAAAGGCCTATTAAATCGTTTCTTACTTTAATCATGTATAATTTAAATTATAATACTATGATAGTATAAATCACTCGCATAATATTTCTAAGGACTAAAATTTACATATACGTGTATTTATGGTTCCCAGTATTGTACCATTAGTATTTAACGAACTCTGTAAAAATATTCTTACATTAAACATAGCTTTTGTTTGTTAATAATATACTTAGCTAACAAATTAATACTTTACTTGTGATTAAAGAAAAAACTGTTTTGTTGTTCCGAAACAAAATCTTTAATTTCTAAATACTGTGATGTAATTTCATCCTGTGCCACATAAAAAGCTTGCCTCTGTTATACCGTAAATACTTTCTACTGTTTATTTCAATCAATTTGTTTAGAGTGCACTAAAAAGCGTCATTAAATCGCAGGAACCTTACACAATAAAATATGCTAAGTTGTCTAGTAATAATATTGATCGCCTCTTTATGGATAAACACTAATTATTATGTATTTAACACTATTGGGCTCTTATTATGGTAACTCATTAAAAAAATTTGTCCGTAATTACACAATCTCATATAACTATATATACATACATATACATATGTATATATGCATAAACATACATGTATATACATATACATATGTATATAATATAATATTAGTTATGTATATATACATGTACATATATAAAAAATTTCAATAAAGCTCAGTACATTGAATATTACTTTATCTCCTGTTTTGTATAAATTATGGTATGCAAAGCACAAATAAAAAGCAATTATATTCCTGTTTCTTTTTTTTCTTGTACTGATTCTTTTGTAAGTTATATAATACAAATAGGTCTTTATATTTTCTTTTGTTTTGAGAGCATGCAACAATAGAAAGTATGTTGCATGTAAAGTTGTTCTCGCTTAATGAACACTACACATTCATAATATTTGTATCCTATATATATTGAATGTTACTAGCATCAAAGTATAATTCTATAAGAATACAATCTTCGATGTTGTAATTTAAATACAAAACTTAATAGTTTTATAAAACATTGGTGTATTACTTTATATGTAAATTTTGTTGCTGTAATTTACTTCTGTCATCATTTTAAATGATATTGACAACAGATCCTAAACTTATACAGTGCTGTTAACAACATTTCTTTTTATGTTGTTTTGTGCTTTTTCTCAGGTTTACTGTTTCACTGGTTTGTATAGCTTGCCGTTCCTTCCTTTCTTTTTTGGTCCTAAGCACCTGCCGTGTTATTGCCATAAACATCTAAATACAAGAAATTAGTGTAAGCTGATATTAATTCATTATACTAAAGGATCATTACAATTAAGATTTTTATGATATGCTGCAATCATTTGTTTCATATACACAAAAATTAAAACTCAGTAAAACAGTTGTTGATTCATAACTGTCCATATATATTATGAAGAAACATGTATTGAATGTTTTCTAACACACAAAAATAGAACTGTTACTTACTTCTTGAACATTAATATTGTCTTTAGCAGAAGTTTCAAACAATTGAATTCCCATTTGATTAGCGAATCTTTGTGCATCTTCTGTTAATACCACTTTTTCATTCGGTGAATCATTCTTATTACCTACAAGTACCCTGTTAACCACATCACAATTTTGTTCGATTTCATGTAACCATCTTTTAACGTTAGCAAAGGAATCACCACTAGTCACATCATACACAACAATAACACCATGTGTTCCTCTATAGTAAGTAGAAGTTATTGTCCGAAATCGTTCTTGTCCAGCTGTGTCCCAAATTTGAAGCTTTACTCTCTCACCATCTATTTCCACAGTTTGTATTTTAAAGTCCACTCCTATTGTAGTTATATAACTGCCATTAAAAGTATTGTCAGCAAATCTTAATAGCAACGAACTTTTGCCTACACCTTAAACAAAAATTAATGAAGAAAATATGATTAAGTAAGAATAATTACAAAATAAAAGTAAAATATCTATTTTGCATAATAAGATACAGAAATTATGCACTTAAACATTTAAATATACTACTATATCACTACTTTTTAAGCTTTTAGGATACTTTCAACTAGAACTTAGAGACCCTATAGCCAAATAATAAAAATGTCTCAAATAAATAATTAATTAATTCAAAACACAATATACACCTATATAATAACAAATATTATATGGCTGATTTAGAAAATGTCAACATAGAAATAACAATAATAAATATAACTGAAATTGTGAATGTGCTTACACTCCTGTTTATGTACCTAATTGAAAATAAAAGTTCGTGTATCTTGTTTGATACAGAACCAATCTTTTCTAAAATATGGTGTTTTTAATATTCCATGGAATATAATTCTCTATGAACTTACTAATTGTGATAAATAAATGATAATCTACAAATTCTTAGTCTAGCTATAAGTTTCCCAAACGCTTTGTTCTTTGTAAGTATATTTTCACGTTTCGACATATTTCACATAAACACAAATTTATACACTTACCACTATCTCCTATTATTAGAAGCTTAAATAAATGATCATATTCCCGGGCCATTTTGACATGTATGACGTGCAAGTTTATCAAAGATTCGCTCTCAAAAACAGTTCGGAATATGGACGATACGTTCACTGTACAGTAAATTATTTCGGTTGTACATACATGGACAGATTGAAGAAACGAAATATCTGAGTTTGTGCAAATTGCGACAAGGCTCGCGGCTTGCCCGAAGTAAAGAACTCTAGTATCAAATCAGCGCCATGTTTATTTGCTGCGATATCAAAATTCATTATCACTACGAAGAAAAAAATCCATTAAAGATGACGCCTACACTATATCAACTCATAATAATCAACGCATTACATTTATTTTAAAGGCTGCATTTTTATGTATGATGTCTGCTAAATAAGAATTACAATTCGTTGGAAAGAAAAGCATATTTAAGAAAATGGTCATTTTTAAATAAATTATTCTAAAATGTTAAAATGTTGAATTTCTTTATCATACAAATTAAAGTATTAAATTACTCTAGAATTATTTTATATTATTTAATACAATATGTCTTATCAATGTTGATGAACAATACAAATAGATATATTCACGAAATACTCTATTACAAAAATATTCTTCACTGTCATATGTTCAATAGATAATATATATTACATATTATATGCATGTACAAATGATCAAGCATGAATTTTATTTATTTCTGGTTGGTTGGAATATGTTACCAATTAGAAATCGGAACATAACTAAAATACTTTTCACAGGTGCTTAGTATGTAGAATGACAAATGTATTACAGTGGTACCTAAACTTCTGCAAGATTCCTCGGCCGCAGCGCGTTCTGCTGGCAAAAATAGGATTAGAAATTGCTTTAATCTGATTGGTTAACAATTCGAAGCTAAAACAGAATTCATTGCAGATTGGATGCGCAGTAAAATGGAGGAGATTCTTACAAAATCGTGCTATACCTGATTGTGAGGTACAATAATGGGTCCTTGTCCTGTACGCTTCTAGGCCGCAGTTTGATTCATTAGTGAGGGTCGATATAGAAATTTTCTCTACTCTGATTGGCTGACAATTCACTGCTGAGACAAGATCCACTGCGGATTGGATGCGCAGTAAAATGGTGGGAATGTGCGCGCCATCTTAGGGAGTAAGAAAAGCGTGCAGGAGTAGATATCATTACTACATGTGTAGTATATGTACATAGTGTACAAATTGTAATTCTAACCTCTTCAAGATTTTTAAAAATTTTGTGTATTAGCCGTTTTTTGAACAATTTTCTCTATTAGTTTTCTGTTGTGTGTATATTGATTTGTTAAAAAGAAAAAGAAAAAACAAAATTTGAAATAAGTATCGTTACTTTAATAATTCAGACTTCGAATGCTGTTTATATTTCATAATAGAATTCTGAGTGTTTTGTTACTAATCTCAGATAAGCATAAACAAGAAAATGTCAGGACCAATGGTATTATGCCAGTTATGGATGGGTGGAGTAAGTAAAAGATATCTACTTTTTAAAGAATATACATATCTTTTTTTCTAAACTTAAATTTTAAGGTTGTGCTGTATTTCTTTTGTTATATCTTTTATATGTAATTGTTCTAGTTAGAACCATACATGACAGAAAGTTTTATAATGAATGCTTTTCACAAAATGGGAGAGCAACCGCAAACTGTTAAAGTAATGAGAAATCGCTACACTGGTGAGCCAGCAGGATATTGTTTTGTACATTTCCCAACTGATGAAATGGCACTTGATGCAATGCATAAATTGAATGGCAAAGTGATTCCTGGTTCGAATCCTGTAAGACTCGTATATTTATTATATGTATATTATTATAGTATTATTTTGATATAAATTTTTTCTAATACTTATTTTTTAATTTTACATTGATCCCACATTTTAGCCTGTAAGATTTCGATTAAATCATGCTAGTACAACAGGAAAACCAGCAGCGGAAAGAGAGTTCAGTATTTGGGTTGGAGACTTATCAACAGATGTAGATGACTATTCTTTATACAGAGCATTTGCAGCAAAATATAATTCAATAAGAACTGCAAAAGTAATTTTGGATAGTTCTGGTTTTAGTAAAGGATATGGTTTTGTCAGATTTGCTAATGAAGAAGAACAAAAGAATAGTTTAGTTACCATGAATGGATATAGAGGACTGGGAACAAAATCACTAAAAATTTGCAATGCTGTCCCTAGGCCTTGGAATAAAATATCAGGGTATATACAATATCTGCTCATTTGACAATGTAAATAACTGCATGTATTTGAAACTTAATTTTCGTTTGCTTCAGATCTACTCCACCACAGTCATCATCTGATTATCCAGCATCAAATATGAATTCAGATGCTTATAATTACTATGATACATCGTCATATTGGAACAGTTATAGTGCATGGCAACAAGGTTATTATGAAAGTGAACCTACATCAGACGGATATAACAGTTATATATCAGATCAAAAACCTGAAGAAGATGAATTAGAATTAATTGGTAAGGACATTTTATTCTATTTTGCAATAATTATACAATTGCATTATACTATTCAACTTATTTTTAAAACGTATAAAATTATCATTTCCTTTATTATTTCCAGAACATTCTGTTCCTGTAGATATTGACAAACTTAATAGAGAAATAATAGAACAGGATTATAATCTGTGGGATGCATTGGAAAGTTCAAAGTGGATACCATGTGACACATTAGAATTATGTTATTAATGTATCATATTCAAATTCCATATTTATTCATCGTTTTATTCACCACTTTTTCATTCATGTACAAAAGTCATATTAAAAAACACTTTCAAATAAAAAATTATTTCAAAATAAAATTTTAAAGTTTCTATACCCGATATATATCTTAAGTAAATGTACATATTTTGTAACAAAGAATTATATTTGTTCACACATAAAACAACATGATAATTTAATATTCGTTTAATGAAAATAACCGAGTATATACAGGATGTGTCATGATTATGTGAACAAAACTTCAACAATGTATAAACTTACAGTAAGTAATGAGTTGTTAATTGTAATATTTATCTAAAGATACGTCAGTATTATTACTTAAAAAGATTTATGTATGATAAGTTTTAGTTTTTATCATGTCATACAAAATTTATTTTCTGAATTGCTTCTTCGTTAACTTTACTTGCAACATCATTACGTTGCATAATTGTAATATTGCGAATCGATAGCGAAATGACAATAATAATTATTATTACTATGAATGAAGTATGTGATAATGTATTGATTTATGAACATGACTTGTATTTGTTAATATCATATACCCTGGAAAATGGTTTATATTCGATTATTCGTATTCTTCTTTGACTGCAATTGATTCTGCATTTGATAATCTAGTGGTTACCGTTGCTAAAAGTTCTGATGGTAAATTTGTAGGTGTAGCGATTGGTTCCTCAATATTTTCTGAAGAGTTGACATTGGAACTAATCATGTAAACTTGTAGAACACTTTTTCCAGGCTCCCCTGGAGAATTTTTTGACAAAATAACCAAGGATCCCGGTTCTACATTGTCAATATTTGGTATGACTGTTTTATCAGAATTTTCATAATTAATTTCCGGATTACCATTAGCATTTTCAAACACTATGTTATCCAGATCTTTTGTAGTATGTTTTGGCAATGTTGTACATTCCTGATCACTTGAGTCATAATTCAATCTTTCATTATCAAGTGTATTTATGTCTGGTCCTTGCAGTTTTTTCACTTTTGGTAATCTTCCGGATCTAGTTGGTCGTACATGGTAAATTTCTGTATCACTATCAAAACCTGAGCATACACTTAATGATTCAACATCTTCCGTTTCTGTTGGTGGTACTTCTGATGTTTTCTTCTCGTCCTTAACTTTTCTGCGTTTTTTTTTTAGTGTTTTTTTAAGAGATTGTTGGTCTTCATTACCTTCTATATTTTCGTTTTGTACCTTTGAATCTAAACCTTCGTCTTCATCTGATGCATCCATTTCTCCAATACTAGTTGCTACAATCCCTAAAAGTATAAATTCCAATTTTGAAAATAGTTTGTATATTATATCGAGGTGTTCTCAAATTGTGCATCCATTTGAGAGCAGCTTTAAGAATGTTTACTCTTAAAAGATACTACAATGTTTGTTGATAGTTTATTATCACATAGAACTCTTAGAACCATTTAAGATTTGTCTGGATCCTTCTATTTTATAATTTATTGTGGTTGTAACTCGCAATAGTTTTACTGTTAAATGGACATCTAGATTTAACTGAATCATTAAGTTTACAAAATTCATATTGACTTACTGCATCTTCGTTTTCTATCTGATCTTTTAAAGTTCTTTGACATCTTTTGCTTTTGTTTTTCTTGTATAGTGGAAATCTCTTTTTCCGATTTTTCCATCAAAGCTGTGAATGTAAATTGAGATTATAGTTTAGAGTAGACATATATAAAGTTATAAAATTATAAAACTTACCAAATGATTTTTCTAATAATTCAGTATCAAATTCTTGGTGATACTCGAGTGCTTTTTCTATCAGATTTCTATTTATTTTTTCTTCTTTTTTAAATTTGATTTTAATTTCCTGACGTGTTCTATTTGGAAAAAGACTTTGCATCAACAGGAAATCAGTACCAACTGTATTTAATGCTTTATAAAATTTTAGAGTTTCCCATTTGGGCCATTCTTTACTTTTTTGACGTTTTTTATAAAATCCACCTCCAGTATCATCATCAATGATAGCTTCCTTAGCTAACATTTCACGATTCTTTTTTGCATTTGTTTGCTCTATAACAAGACTTTGTTCATCTATTATTAATTGGCCATCTGGTCCTACTTTGACTTGTGGTACAGGCATTGCGGATGATGGGTCATCCACATTTTCTTCTTCTTCTTGTAGTTCATCAGGTCTACAAAATTTAGCAACTATGTAATATTTTTTATATTACCTTGAGCATTGTATTTAATAAGATACTTACAGGCATGTTGAAAGTTTTCTTGCCATCGTTTCAGGATCTTTAGATTTTTTCATAGGATTTGTAACTGGATTGTAATGTATTAAATCATACATAATAAGTTTACTTCTATCTGGTATCTTATTTTCATGTTTCAAATTAAATTCTCTTCTAGCATCAGCTAATTTCTTTGCAGATTCAGATACTAACACACGTCTTTTTTGACTCATTTTCGATTTTGTTAAACAAGACATTTTAATATTATTAACAACTGTATCCTTAGTAGCTTCTGCTGTATGAACTAAATCATTCTTTGCATGATTGTTAGCGATAGAATTTGTTCTTTTGCTATCATCTTCTGATTCACTTGCACTAGCTCCACTTCCTTGGATACTATTCCTTCTTACTCTGCCACCACTATCTAATTTAGGTACTGGCCTCATAAAACTTAATCTGCTTTGTGATAATTTTGTAGGAGAACCTAGACATTACAAATTACCAATAAGTTTTATCTTGTTACTTTAAAGAAACTGTTGTTTATCATACTGTTTACCCAACTTACCCAGTTCTGTTGCATTTGTGTTTTCCAAAGGTTGTGAAATTTCTTTTCCCAATTCAACAAAATTTTGTTTAATCCCATTTTTAATTGAGAAATTTTCAGGAACCGTTTCAATTTTTATTTCTTCTATTGTTATTGGAACATCTTCCAGTTGCGTTTCTTGAACATTGTCCTCTGTAGTTTGTTGTTGTAATATTGAAGATGTATCATTAACTTCATTGTTAGGTTTTTCACTGCAATCAGTTGCAGATGTAGGTTCTGTGTTAATATTTTCTTGCGTTATTTTCCGTCTTGTTGGAACAGTAACTGTTGCCTTTATTCGTGCCCGCTTCATTTTGTCAAAAGTTAACTTAAACAAAACCAACAAATATTTAAAATACATTTGTCAAAATTACAGCATGTCTTAACCTTAATCTACATATAAAGTTTCACGATATTTACTTACCAGTAATAATTTGCAATACGTATAATAGAAAAACCAATATAATAGATATTTATGAACTAATAAAACATTTCTTTATGGTTGTTCTTTCTTTACTATTTATAATAAAAAAAATGTTTGATTGCTATCACCATCATTCCCATATTAATCGATTATTAAGTAGTTTAATATTCCGTCTACTTTTGTAAAGCATTATTTACACTTAAGAATATTTATACATGTATAAAATAAAATGATAATACTGATATATCATGTATCTAAGTGGGAAACAGATTTCCACTTTGGTCACGTTAGGTCAATATGTTTCAATGTTCGCACATGATTTCGTGGCCCTCTATGTCTATATTCTCGATGAGAGCTTGTCGCCGATTTCTGGCCCTCTACATTGCTTTAACTTTAAACTTCACGAATGGTTTGAATTACATATGTATGTACGTATACATATGTACATGTTATGAGAAATGATATATGCTAATCATGGCCACTATAAAGTAATTAAGAAAGAAATATGATTTTATTTTCCCAAGCGTCTTCAATTTCTTTCCAATGTTACCCTTTTGTAGATATGGCAACGATATTGATTTTTGCTTCACCTATCTTATAAAGTTATACATATCTTTCAAGTAGTTTTGTTACAAAATGTGGCAAGATAATGAAGTCCGATTTGATATTTCTTACAAGTAATACTTTTCACATTTGCAATGTGTTACTATAATATATATTAATCCCACAAATTACATGATCGTCAATGATGATATTTCTTAAATTTTTGATACAGTGTTGTTGAATTAATTTTCAACTTCTTTTTAAGTAAATAAAAAATGTTGTATTGGTAGTTTAATGGAATAAATATTTCAATTTTATATATTTTATTAAAAAATTACTAATCTTAAAATTATAATTATGTCATGGGAAATTTAAAAAGAACTTATACATGTACCATTTTAAATTTTATTTAGCCTGATGCAGTTACGATTAGGCGAGTTTACTGCTGATAAACTTGATTTAATTGAAGATACAAAAGGAAATGCAGGCGATAATGGACGACTTATAGTAACAAATCTCAGAGTAATATGGCATTCATTACATCTTCCTAGAATCAATTTAAGTACTATCTCATAATAAGTTGAAATTCTTCTATTAATAGTTGGAGAAATTTGTAAGATTATCTTTTCTAGGTATTGGATACAACACATTCATTGCTGTGAATTCTAAAACTATCCATACTGTTAGTACATTTGAGTATGATTAGATTTAGTTAGAACATTTATTACTTATACAATTTAATTGAAATAAATATGATTTTTGTAGTTACAAGGAAGGCATACACAAGCTTTATATATCTTAGCTTCTTTTCGAAATTGCAGATACGAATTTATATTCACAAACCTAGGTTCAAAAAACACAAGACATTATACATCAGTTATTGGTATATACAGGTATATTCTCTATTTTTTATTATAAATACTTTCTTTACATATAATACCATGTAAATAATAAATATTTGTTTATAATCTTTATTTTAATATGATATTATAGAGCTTACACTTCATCAAAGATTTATCGAGAAATTAAATTAAGAAGTGGTATAATTAATGAAAATCAACTTAATTTACTGCCACAAGAAACAGTGCATTCTACTTCACAGGACATTTGGAATCTATCATTAGAACAGGTGAAAAATCTATTTTTCATGTATGAAAATTCTATTATTGTTCAAATACTAAAAATTATAATTTCTTTTTTTAGGGAAATATTGGAACATTCATTGTAACAAATATACGTTTAGTATGGTTTGCTAATATGAATCATCAGTTTAACATATCAATTCCATATTTTACAATAGCAAGTGTAAGTAGACATGTTAAAACGTACTGCGTGTGCACAAAAATATTAATAATTTTTATTTTTCTAATAGATTACTATCAAAAATTCAAAATTTGGTCCGACTTTAGTAATTGTGAGCACAGAATCTACAGGAGCTTACATATTAGGTTTTCGGATTACTCCCCTTGAGAAGCTACATATTTTATACAAAGAAGTTACAACATTGTTTAAAACGTTTGAAAAGTGTCCAATATTCGGCGTAGATTATACACTAGAACATGAGGTAATATTATCAACACAAACTCATTTTTACTTAATAATTATTTAATAACTCATTACAGGCATCTTTACAACGAGAAGTAAATATAGAACAATACTCTGAAACAGAAGATAATCAAATCGAAAATTTAAATGTTTTTGGATACTATTTTTCTGAAGGAACAAATCAACGAAAACCTAACGTTTCAGACTATTTAGGACTTGCGGCAGAAAAACCTAACGAAACTAGTACTTTGCAAAATATATGGGAGCTTATACCTCAAAATTAGATGTACCATTTACTATGTATAAAATTATGAGGATTACGAAACTACAGTGATACTTTAAAGGAAAGTAAAAACAACAGTGAAAGATCCATATATAATTGTTTTAAATGTCTCTATATATTGATACAAATTAATCTATTGAGCAATATTGCACAAATGTTAAATATTTTAGAAAAGAAAAATGTGATTACACTTTTGTAGAAAACGTTCCATGTTCGTAACACCATTTCAAATATACTTTAGCATTTTATTTACTGAAAAGTCAACAGCTACAAAGAATTAATAAAAAAATAGATAATTAGAATTAAAATATCGATACTCTACAATACAGCATTGAATAAGTCTTCAGATATTTAGTTGCAATTCTATGCCGTTTTTCAAAGTTTTTCAAAAATTTAGCTCGGTCTACAATTCGGAGGTTGCGTAATTGGCTGATGTTGTTGTTCATTGTCATCATCACTATGTTCAGCTTGCTGAGCAGGAAATCTATATCCCATATTCATGAGCATTACCTCAAATGGATCAGTGTTCATTCGTATTTGATTTGCAGCTGCAGCATCTTCTAAATTTTGAATTTTTCTGTCGTTGACGCTACCATCCTATATTACGGTATAGAATATTACATATGTTATACATTACATTACATTTACAATTTTTTTGCAATAATCATGACAAATACCTCGGGTAATGGGCTCCATAATCTGATTACTGGATCAATACCACTAGTAGCTAATAAACATGTCGATGGATGAGGTTGAAGACAGTTTACAATTCGTTCATCTCCTCTCAGTACGCGAATAATATTCGTAGTACTACGATCCCAAATAAAAAAAGAACCATCATCTGATCCTGCCACAATATATTGACCATTGCTTTAAAAAAAAATGTATACTTATCAATGTCTTGTAAATATTGAACATGAAGATTTAATTACACTGTTCAACACAATCTATTTCTTATAATATCCATTGGACGATCCTCGTAGAGCGTCATTTCCCAAATACGAATTCAAGAACGAAATAGCTGTATGAGCGACAGTTTCCGGAAAATTTTAATTTTTGTAAAGACGTCCAATTTTTGACAAAAATAAGATGTTATGTGAAAACTAAAAACGTTAAGAAGGTTTAATTGGTCTCGAAAGATAGAGGAGAGATTCCTGAATACGTTAATAATGAATTTATAATATTTTATGCTTCTAAGAACTATTAAACGCCCGTCGAAGTTTTAAAAAATGTCAAAGAACGTATTTTCTGCGCAATACATTTGTATTAAACCTTCTCAACGTTTTTAGTTTTCACATAATACCTTATTTTTGTAAAAAATTGGGACGTCTTTACAAAAATTAGTATTTTCCGAAAACTGTGGCTCATACAGCTATTTCGTTCTTGAATTCGTGTTTAAAAAGTGACGTTCTACAAAGATCGCCCAATGGATATTGAAAAATCTATCAAAATTAAAAATTTGTTGGACAGTGTAAGTAGCAAAATATTTTCTTACTTTCCAAAAAAGTTTGCCTCTTTTATATCAGTTGTAGTGTTGCAGTGTCCACAAAATCTCATTTTATAATCAATAGTATTATGTCGCCATTCTTTTTCATATTCTGATATATGAAACATTGGCTGACTCATACTATTATCTCTACCTAATTCCATATTAATAATAATAAAAGACAAATGTTTTAATTTAGAGTATATGGTATAAAATAGTAATGTAAAATATTAATTTAAAATATACCAGAATCTATAGCTTCTTTTATATCCATTTTTAAAGCTTTACACGCAGAATTGGATGTATATTCAGGAAATTTTTGTTGAAATTCTTTAAGTACTTTATCAGCTTCTGTTGCTCGATCCAAGTCAAATAAACAACGCGCCAGTCTAAAAGCAGACATCTAATATTCTATACTTTACTCAGTAAATGAAATATTATAATATTAAAATATTATTAGTACCTAAAACGTGCTTTAACGTGCCCTGGATCAAGGAGTAACGTTGTTTGACAGTCTTTAAAAGCCGCATATATGTCACCATCCCTACAAATCGTATAAAATTCCATTACAACATTTGCTATTTGTCTGTGGTATATTTAACGTTATACTTTTTAATGATCGAATATGAAATACAATAATTAAAAGATCGTACCAAGTTCGTTTCATATATGCTGCAGCTCTATTAGCATAAAGCACAGCAGCTGTAGGACAGTAACTAATTGCCTTATCATACAAAGTAATTGCCAACACATAGTTCTTTTGCTCAAAACACTTATTAGCCTAATCAAAAAATCATTAATTCAGATTCTTTTTGTATTTAATTTAACAAATGAAAATATTCAACTTACTTCGTATTTTAATTTTTCAACATGAGGTGGCAAAACTTTTACATTTTTCTTAGCATACTCTATACTATCCTCACTATTTTTGTCTGTGTAGCATGACTTTCCGAAGTCCCCTACAATTATATTTTTCAATAATTACTCTCCATTTACTGTATCAAGTAGTTAGTCAATATTAATATTAATAGTTACCTGTATAAGTGTACGTAGTGTAACCAAAGCAAGTCTTTACATTCTTTGGATTGTTGATGTCAAATAAATAAATTTGTTCCCCACCCATGTTAACAAGAAGTTCATTTCCATCAGCACTGAAGGTTAAGTATGTAGTAGTAAAACTCCTATTAGGGTCACGCTGTCGAGACTGCAGATGGCCTGCTCAATATCAAACATTAACAGTCTCTGTTAAAGCAATCATGCTATATGTAATAAAAGAGGAAGATAAGGGTTAAGGAGTTGCGTATGCTATCTCTGATCGTAGGAACGAACCCGCGATAAAATACTGAGCGCAACCCAATGGAATATTCTCATCTCGATCACCTTCACCAGCACGACGTAAACTTGCATGTCCTCTAGGGATAATAGGCACCTGTGCAAATGGCAAAACAATGAACATATATTATATACCACAGAAATAAACAAGACCAAGATGTTTTTTAATTATGCTGACAGTTACCTGAGAAAGCTTAATCATTCTGCGATCGTACATTCGTATGTAGGCATCACTAGCTCCAACAGCTATTAACTCTGGTCGCTTTGGATTCACAGTAACACATTTAGCTTCCGCATTTCGACCCATGTGATTATAAAGATTAATTAATACAGTATTAGATTCACTACTTTTGCAAGTATGTGGAGCACGAATATCATATTGTAAAATAAGACCATCTTCTGCAGCACTCCAAAACAGGAAAGGAACAGTAGATGCAGTAGCAATACGTTTGACACGGCCCATATGACAATTGCATATAAGTATAGGTTCAGTAAGTGTTAGGTCACGAACTCGTACCTTGCTATCTCCAGCACCCGATACCAATATGCTGTCATTTGATTTTGGCATGAACTAAAATATGTGTATAATTGAAAATTTGCACATTATCAATGTTCTAAAAGAATTTAAATTTTAAATATTGTCACATTACCTTAACAGAAAATATGTTTCCATAATGACCTGTATGTAGTACTAACTTTTTTTCATATCGAAATGGATCCCATAAGATGATATTCATGTCATCAGATGCTGATGCGAGAATTCTGAAAGCAACAATTACTTTACCTCTGTTATATAAAATAATTTAGCCATTTCTGCTTTCTTTTTTATTTATTTTAGGAAGTATGTATCATATGTCACAATATTTCCTTACTTCATTTATTTAGAATACTTACTGCCCGCTTTCGTTCCATTCTAAACAATTGACACAACCTGTATGTCCAACTAATTCTTTCTCTAATCCTAATCGAGAAATTAAATTTTCTGTAACGTGTAATTTCTGAGCAACTGTATAAGCTGCAGAATCCTACAAAAGAATTAAAAGAATTAAAATGAAATTTGAATACAACAGTATTTATCTAATGCAGGGGATCATACCTGTATTTCACGTTGCCGTACCAAATCCAGAACTCTGTAATCTTTATCATATACATTAAGCATTTCTATACTTATTTTATATAACGCCTTACTATATTGAAAAACTTAAATATTTTCTGAAAATTACAAAATGACAATTATTTCTATAGAATTTTTGTAAAAAAAATTAGTAAAAAAAGAAAAGTATAGATATAATTATCGTATATAAAATAATGTACAGAGTAAGAAAAGTTGATACAAAGGTATAGCAAACCTCGACTCATTGAAATTATAAAATGTTATAACAATAATTGACGTAATCGGATATAATGTCAAAAGTTATTAAAATGTACACACTTGAACAGTGTTCTCATACATTACATTGCAAAATTATTAACTTTTATACTTTATCAGTTTAGAAAATATCTCGATTAAGCTTATAATATAATAATAAACAATAATAAACATTTATTTCAACTGACATGTAACACAACATCGTTACAATCAGGTTTAATTTTCGGATGAAACTTATTACCAGAAATAACCTTTTTTGAATTTGGTATCTACTTTTACATCTATTTATATCATTTTACAGAATTTATAACTATTAATTAACATTCGATAACGTTGAAAACTTTTTTTTTATTAAAATTTATTCTAAATTAAACTTACGTTTAATATTTCATACAGTCTATCGTAGTTTCATCACTCTTTTAAAATTATGCATCTGTTGTTTCTCGTTGACATTTTTGTCATTTAAGAATTCATCATTCTTACAACTTAATTAAATTTTGGTTCCATAAACATTGAAATATATACATATATACACATGCATACATGTAGTATGTATTCTTGTTGCAAAAACTTGTCCATTGCTGAATTGCAGATGTAGAAATGGTACTAGTCGTGTTTTAACTTTCAATTGGTAGATTACATCCTACTGCCGCGTCACTTAATAAAAATTTCAAATTTCTCTATTTATTCAGATTAATATAATTATGGTTAAATAAAAGAGATATCTCGTGTTTCATACAGATTTATTACGTTAAAATTATTAATTAATATTTATTGTAAAAATATACGTTCTTTTTTAAATGCTTATTAAAATGATTTTAATAACAACAAAAATAACAATGATTTTCAATTATCAACAATTGTAAGTAATTTATGGGCATTTGATGGAAAAAAATAGATGATTAAATATGTACACATGTATGTACAATGTTGTGTGTAACAATAAAATGGCTGGTTCACAATGCAATAAATATTGATCTTTTATTTTTTCAGTTTATTTCAGATGAGAATGTATCTAATACATATTTGCAATCTGGATAAATATATCCATATTCACTCGTTTAATATTGCAAATTCCCTAGAGTCATTTATGTATGTATGTGTACAAAAAATTGTGCGTCATCTACTCTTATTCATCTAGTATTGTTAGATTTGAAGAAATTCTATCCTAGCGCCGTCGACGGTAGAGAGATGAACTTCAGCCTGTGAGAACGCCACTCTATAGAATAATAAATACTGGTAGATTTACAACTTTCGCTTCAACGTTACGCGGGAAGTGTAACCGTTACCGTTACAGTTACCGTATGATGTTGTACATGAAGTACATATCTTTTACATATAATCAATTTATTTCTTATACAAATTATGAATTTCAATTTGTAACACAGAAATAACTTCTTTTGTCTTAATGTTTAAAGGGGAAGCCTCAAGAACGATCTTTTGACCTAACATTCTTTGTTAAAGTTAGAAAATTTTTAAAATTTCAAACGGTAATTTTTCAGATTGCAATGATCAATTGAATGGAATAAAAGTGGATTGATGACCTTTTGACCTTGTATCACTTATGATTAGAATTGCAATTCTGTTTTGTCAGTGGAATACAAACTAGGTAAGAATGGAGGAGAATGAAGACCAAAATCAGGATAAATGGATGGAAAGAGATTAAATACATATTGGACAGAAGCAGGAATAAAGACATATCATATAGCGAATGATAATGAATATTGAAAGAGGCAGGCAAATATGGGTAGAGCTGAAAAGAAAATTGCAATTATTAGTACTCAAAGTAAAGGAGAAGAAGGGATGCTATAAACTAGGATAGACTATGGGCATAAGTAGAAAAGGACTGAGTTTGAAAGAAAGGAGGTAGAGGAATTGAAAACTATAATAACAGAACAGGAAATAAGAAAAGAAGAAATAATTGAACAAGTATGAAAATGCTCCAGAGGAAATGCATTAGGAAGGAGAAGAACTCGGCTTAAAAATTAGCAGGGAGATTAACAGTTAAATTATTGGTTCATGGTTCAAAGATTGATGGATCAAGGATATTTAGAGTATGTGTTATTAACACATAACAGCATAATAAATACATAGGATGTTTATAATATTATAGTGATGTAACCAAACCTATCGTTCTCATTACTCTTTAAGTGGTGTGATTTAAATGATTATGTATCACAATATAATAGTTCTATATAATATGTACATTAATGCACAATGTACATTACTACTATCAGTTGCTATGACAACATAATGAATAAACAGAGTACACAGCAAAGATGTATATTTTTACAAGCAAAAACGTATTTCTAATTTTTTATTTTACACTCTTTCATCTGCTCACTGCAAACAATGAAGTTTTTGAATTTTCTCAATTATCGAATTGCAAAAATAATGAGTATTTTGATAGCGTATCATTATCTTGTATTTATTGTGATGCCAACAAAAATTTGAAACCATCTGCAGATCGTGAGTTTAAAATAGTTTCAAATAAATTCTAAGATAATTTTATGCTTATATTACTGTTTTGGGATTCTTTTCCGTAGGACTGCGGTGCATATGTAATGAATTTAGCAAACAAGTAGCATTAAAAAATGATTATCCCGAATGTATATTTTGCGGCTATAATAGAACGGTGACAAAAGATGGAAAAGATTGTATTTCATGTGACAATACAAAGTGTGAATGTACTCCTAATGAAATACAAAGTAAAAATTCAAACATATTATTTGCAATACTATAATAAATTACTACATCATTATTTATTAACATTATTTTAATTTTACAGTAGACAGAAATATTAACGGTACACTATTAGATACTATGTACTGTTTTTCTTGCCTCAATAATACTTATCCATCTTTGGATATGTCTAAATGTTTATCTTGTGATGACTTGGAATACGATTATTACTTAAATCACATATATTCAACAAAATATTATGCATGGATACAAGACCATTGTTTACAGGAAAGTGTCTTTCTAAATGATCCGTATTCAAACATTACAAATATAATAAAATTTAAACAGCACAATGTAAATAGATCTAGGAAAGACTTAGAGGTTGCATTGTATTTATGTAAGGTAAGCAGAGTAAGAAAATAATAAGATATAAAAGTTTTTGGTAAAAAGATATTTTCTTCAGAGAGGACATAGATTAGCTTGTGAGCATTTATCAAACTTGTGCGTCTTGAGCTTCTACAGTAATGAAGTTGCTTGTGCATTATTTATGCAAACGCAAACGTTACATATGTGGTTATTTTATAACAAGGGTGAAACTGCAACAACATTAAATAGTAAAAAAATTACACAAAAGTACAGTTTATCAAAATATAACAACGTATGTACCATATCTTTGTTTTAAAATATTTCAGACTAGTATATTACCATTGTATTTATTGTAATTTTCGTTTACATTTATTTTAGGATAGTATATTGAATTTCACAATTGCAACATTTTCTTTATATGGTAATTTTAAATCATTTGATACACCTAATATGCCATGTAATTTATTGGAAAATGTTCAATTTGGAATAAACTATAAGAATAAATGTGTAATCAGAATCAAAGATTTTTTATCTGCAAAAATGGAGTTTATGTCCCCTTATTTAACATTTGTGGATGACAAAAAAGTTTCAATGCATGCATTGCCCATACTCATTAAGAATATGAACCCAGTAAGTAAATAAGTTGAATGATGTAATAAAGTAGTAATTAAAAATGATACATAATTTTAGCTTTGAAATTTTCAGAATATTGATGATATATCACAATGGCAATTGGTACGAAAATTTTTTGTTGTTGAAAATAAGTTATCAACTTTAACTTATATGAAATCTCTAACTGTTATGTAAGTTGTTCAAGTTGTTCTAACATACTTTAAATTTAATACGTATCGAAAAATTATAATTTATTATTTTTGCAGTGTTAATGTCCAAAATACAGAAGCTAGAGATCAAATACTTCCACCTTTATTAGTTATTGAATATACTAAATTAACATATGAACAAATGAGTAAGACTACATATGTTGTACTAGATTATGAAATTAAATTTATTTTAGAGACTAGCAATATTACCATTATTTTCAAGGTAAAAATTACAGTAACAAAATCACTATTTGTAATGATGATTACGAATATGTAATAATATGTAAATTATCTTTATAGGTAATGTTAACAGTTCTCTCAGGATTAGCTGTTTGTTACTCTGCCGTAAAAACATGGAATTACAATAAACAACACTACATTTCTTTTTCATACATAAGAACATTGTTCTGGTTTTTTATTTGTACTATGGGTAGTGTAGGTACCATCATTATTATAAGTATAATTAGTTTGTGTATATACTTATTTATATTCTACAAGGGACAAACAACACCATATATATTATTCTCTGATGATATTAATGAGAAGATCATTACGATATTTACTACAATAGCAGTTTTTTTTAAAGTAAGTATTTTATTACACAATAAAATAAAGCCATAATTGTTATAATCTGCCCATTTGTAATTTTTTTATTTAGTTTGTAGAAATGTTTGGTTTCATTTGTCGGTTCTGGAATCTAAATGTATTTTTCATTGATTGGGAACAACCAAAAGCAGCATTTAATCAGTTTGGATATGACTCTTCATATATTTCATTACATAAGTTACATAAGAACAAATTTTCAAAACGTAAAAATAAATCTTTACCAACACAAATTGACATGAACAAGACGAGACAAAAAGAACTAATAAATGAATTATCTGAACGCAATAGCAGTACATCTAATAAAGATGAAGCTAACTTTTCACCTGTATATTCAGTATTAGAAGGTTCTATGCAAGAAGCTAATGAACAAAATAATTTTCATAATTCATCTGTTAGTATTTGGAGAACATATTATATTATGAATCACTGGTTACACCTACAAACAATGAGAAAAGTAAATGTAATGGTGCAATTATTGGCTGTGATAAGTATTTTCCAAGTAAGTTAAAATTACGTCAAAGTAATAATTTATAATTTAAATTATTTAATTTTTATATTTTGGACAGATTATACAACTATATCCTTGGATTTTTTCAATACCTGAAATACCATCAAACTTTTCTGAAGATAATAATTTTATTTTATATTACACAGTATGTGTTTTGATATACATTTTAATATACTGCATTCAATGGTTGTTATACATTGGATTCTATGAACGGTGCATTAGAAATAAAATGCAAGAATTTATACATTTATGTTCTACTGTAAATATTAGTCTTTTTATTTTACCATATAATTATTATGGTTTTTATATTCATGGAAGGTAATACCACATGCCAATTATATACATACGTAAATACGCGCTAAAAATGTAGTATTGATAACTAAACATTACTGTCTTCTTTTATTATAACAGGTCAGTACATGGAATTGCAGATACAGATTTGACTACTTTAATGAACAATTTGGAAAAAGAAAAAAACAACTTCTGTGCATGCAAAGGTCTTTTACCCGCAACAAATCAACAAACATTCATATTATCATTAACAAAAACGTTCAGAACTGTTTTGGGTGAACTTTCAAAACAAACAAAAGTTGTACGTATCATTTTTATGTTTATTGTATTTTAATACTCAAAACTATACATTATTTCTTTTCAGAGCTTAAATAGTTTCTTAGGAATAAATTATGTATCTAATAAAAACTGGGAATTAATTTTTAATGCACAGATCAAATTGATGCAGTTTCTATGTAGATTTGTGGATCATTGTTTTAAAGATATGGATTACATTATTAAAGATCAGCATTCCTTTGAAAAATTATGTAACATTATGTTTTCTCAGAGTGAAGAAAAATCTGTATTTTATATTGGTAATACTTCTAATTAATAGATCAGTAGAAAAGTATGTCTAAATAATCTAATTTTATTCTTTTTTTACAGATAATAATCATTCATTTGATCAAGTATTACTTTATGGAAATGAGTGGTTAATAGCTACATTCGAATTATCAATATTTGCTTTCATGCTAGTTCTATTGAAAGACTGTGTATTGGCCATTACAGTTACAGTAACAATATCAACGTTGTTACTTATAATTGCAAAATATAATGGAAAAAGAAATGTATATAATAGTGTACTACCAGATAAAACATTTCTAATATAAGGATATAATTTAATATTTATTTGATTGCATATAATTATATTTTAAATTATAATTTATTTTGCAAGATATAATTTTTACAGTAATAACAATACTATTATTATTATTTTGCTATTTATGCAGTTCATTCTTTTGAGAACATTAATGGCTACCATGTCCATCTCCATGACCATGATGTCCATACTCAATTCCAAAATATTTTTCTATAGCAATTGTTATTAAAAATGCTGGAATACCAAGTCTTAAACCTCTAGTCCAAAAAGTTATAGCTTGTTTCCTATTAGGAATTGCTACGTCATGATACCGCCAAACTTCATTTCTCAGCCAAGGATCCTTTATTCCTTTTTTTGCTAATTCTTCCTGAACCTTCTTAAGTTCTGGTGCATCTTCTATTTTAAAAAGATTAGCATTTGGTACTTTTGGTATTTCCATATGTCCATGACCCATTTTCTGCAATTAATTTAAATTTAAATTTTGATTATTTGAATTAGGTATTAATCTTAATCAGTGTTTATCTTATTAGTAATTTGTTATATTATGTAATTATTTTAATGTACTCAACGATAACATGTCGTGTACGTACTATTATAATAATATTTATACAACAAAAAGCAATAAAGATATTCTTACAATGAATAAAAGTTTAAAGAACAGTTATACATAATGTTATACATAATGTAAGTTCTAATGATAGAGGTTAGTTATTACATTTGGCTACTATGAAAGTTAAACTTAATGACACAATATTGAATGTCACACAAAGTTATGAAACATGTTAAAGAAACATATTGCAGCAAAATTAAATAACTCACGTATTAAATTGATCTGAAGTTATTTAAGCACACACACGAACTTACTACGAATACGTTCCTCTAACCAGTCATCATATACACAGGGCTTTCCTACTCCGTAGGTAATATCGTACATGCATGTATGTAATACCACAGCGAGGAGAGAAGAATACAGTTGTTACATGTACATTGCATTTACCGTGAAGTAAACAAACTACCCAATAGATATGTTTCTATACATACATACACTCGTCTATAGTACATACATATGCATGTAAACCATATATGCAAACGTATATAAAATTCCTTTTTTACATTAAGCTATTTACATCTGTATTTAAGAATTGACTTCATAGGAATCTTTATATTTATTGTTTATAAATATTATTATATTTATTACTAGTTTTAAAGCAAATATTGGTGATGTAACAATAAATTAATACTATTGTACTTAAAAATTACTTTTATTTATGTACATACATATATATGTATTGAAGATAACTTTATAATTCCGTCGCTAGGTGGGTGTTTCTTCAAGTATACTATTTTACGTAGATGTTTCACCATCTGTTTTTCAATGCCAACCCTTTGCACTAGCTTCGAACTGAGCGTTTCGATTGGAGAATCATATTCGTCCCTTCCTACTATTTCCATATTGAAAATTTTCCAAGTTGACGTTGAATAGCAACTAACTAGCCTAATTTAGTTGATTATTCTTGTATACAATGTTCTACTACAAATATGACAATAGACTAGCAATTTAAGTGATTTACAGAAAAAATATACTTGTGAAGTGCATAATTATGTGACTAAATGTAAGAGATCGTAGTATAAAAAAAAATGTTTCATCACGAATATGAGAAACGGCTGTTGAAGTCGAACAGCGAGAGCCATATAGATAATCTGGCAGGTTCCGGACTCTATTCATCAGTATATTTTTCACCGAATAAAATGGTGAACAATAGTTTCGATCGATTTATACCAACAAGATCTGGCAATAACTGGCAGACAACTTTTTCAATGATATCAGAAAACAATCGAAACGGCATAGTCACAAAAAAAGCTCGTGAAAATGGGGAAGGTAGCCGTGACGGCATTGCTTATTCTTGTCTTTTGAAGAATGAATTACTTGGAGCCAGCATAGAAGATGTAAAAGGACAATGTGAAGAGAGAAGAGTACTTTCACCATTAGTTACCAAGAACCTTTTCAAGTATACAACACCCACAAAAGACCACACTCTATTAGATCAGAGTTTACCTTATTCTTTATCACCACTAAGTGCTAAAAGTCAAAAACTTTTAAGATCACCCAGGAAGGCAACCAGAAAGATTTCAAGAATACCCTTTAAAGTACTTGATGCTCCAGAATTACAGGATGATTTTTATTTAAATCTTGTGGATTGGTCATCACAAAATGTTCTCAGTGTTGGCTTAGGTAGCTGTGTCTACTTATGGTCTGCGTGTACAAGTCAGGTGACTAGATTGTGTGATCTCTCCAGCGATGGAAATAGTGTAACATCAGTTGCCTGGAATGAAAGGGGAAACTTGGTTGCAGTTGGAACAAATCTAGGCTATATCCAAGTATGGGATGTAGCTGTAAATAAACAAGTAAGCAAGCTACAAGGACATAGTGCAAGAGTTGGAGCCTTAGCTTGGAATGGTGAAGTTTTATCATCTGGTAGCAGAGATAGGTTAATATTACAAAGAGATGTTAGAACTCCTTGTGTCGTCAATGAAAGACGTTTAGGAGCTCACAGGCAAGAAGTCTGCGGACTTAAATGGTCTCCAGATAACCAGTATTTGGCTTCTGGTGGTAACGACAATCGACTTTATGTATGGAATTTACATTCCTTATCGCCCATACAAACTTATACAGAACATTTAGCAGCCGTTAAAGCTATTGCATGGTCACCACATCATCATGGCCTACTAGCATCAGGAGGAGGAACAGCTGATAGATGCATCAGATTTTGGAACACACTAACTGGTCAGCCAATGCAATGCATTGATACTGGATCTCAAGTCTGTAATTTAGCATGGAGTCAACATAGTTCAGAACTAGTCAGTACACATGGTTATTCTCAAAATCAAATTTTGGTTTGGAAGTATCCCAGTTTAATACAAGTTGCAAAATTAACTGGACACTCGTACAGGGTTTTGTATTTAGCAATGTCACCAGATGGTGAAGCCATTGTAACTGGTGCTGGCGATGAAACTTTGCGTTTTTGGAATGTGTTTAGTAAAGCACGCAGTCAAAAAGAAAATAAGTCTGTACTGAATCTCTTTACTAGTATTCGATAACTGATAAATTTCTATAAAAGGAATAATGATTTCATGTATAATATACATATGTTTTATGTATGATATCTATATAAGTGCAAATATGTGCAAGTACACAACACAAACACATGTGTGTGTGTGTGCGCGCGCGCGTGTGTGTATACATACATGCATACATTCAACAAATTCACGAAAATAGTATTTTAAAAAATTATAAAGTATACAATATATATAGCTGTAACAAGACATAAGTAAAAACAAATTGTAGGAACTTATAGATTAAGTTTATATATGCACAATTTACATTTATAGAATTTTATGTGCAATAAGTTATTTGTAGGAGTTAAATATGCCCTTATGAGGAAATCTAAAAACAATATTATTTTTATATATTTTTTATACAGATATTTTTATACATAAACATTGAAATCTCTTAAAGAACCTTATTAAAAGTTTATAGAAAGTCTTGTAAACACAGTACATGCTTTTTTTTGTGAATCATATAGCTTTCTTTGTTTTATTTTTATTATCTTTATTAATTATGTTAAACCTACAGAGAGTACAATTATATTACTTTAATTGTGACCGAATTTATCATGTAGTATCTGTTGGTAAATTGAATGCAATCCATACAATAATACAATACTCTTCATGAATTATTTATGACTCTCTCTGCTTTGTTTCCATTCACTCTATAAATGTATTAAACTTCAATGCAATATTGTATGTAGCAGGGATGGGAAGGAAGCGATTTAAAGAGTTATATTCATGAATAGCACTAATAAAATTCCTTCCAAGGGCGTATTATTCTATTTCTGTAGGATTTTGAAACATTTAGTCATCGTTTATTACTGGCTGATTCGATTTCAAAATACAAATACAAATACAAATCCTCAAAGGCTATTTCTTTAACTCTTGTGAACATATTGGATTTGATTATATATAGCATGTCTATGAAAAAATGTTTGTTTCTCATGAGTTAAAGTATTTGTATCTTCCGTAAACGATTTATATTATTCTATATTTTACAATAAGTAAAGTGTACAAATAATTTGAAATATGACTTATAAAATAAATTCCTTTATTTATATAGAAACAAAAATAATATATTGACATATTTACTTATACATTTTAAAAGAAATGAAAGCCGTAATTAATAAAAATACTGTGAAAGTTCTAGTAAACTAAAGTCTAAAATTTATATTGTATAGTTCTGAAAATTATGTACAATCTATTTTCAAAAACTTTAAAGTATCCTGAATCATGTAGTAGAAAATAAAAATATTCTGAAATTAGGTAATCTGATCTTTTTATAAAAAAATTATAAATTGTGTAATGTAATTGTATCTTGTTTCACATAATAATACTTTAAACATTCAATAATACATACTGTGTCAGCCTTTCTATTAATTAATTTTGTTAATTTTTCCTTTTAAATATACCTTTCAAATATTACTACGATAGATCTAGACCATAAATGACTAATTACATTTAAATTGAAAAATAGATAGCTGTAATTAATATTCTGTAGAAAACCAAGTTTGAAATATAATGTATGGTTAAAAACTGTATGTTTGAAGTAATTGTATTTAGTTTATAAAACTCTTAAGTTTATCTGTTAGCCGGGTAATTTGTGAATTAGAAATTTTTATATAAACAAATAAAAGCAGATGAAATCAACTCGATGAAAATTTGCTGCAATAAATTTGAATACAATGTAATTTGTATCATTATAAATATTATAATGTAATCAATTTAAGAATAGTGAAAAGATAAGTAAAAGAATGTATAAAGATTATTTTAAAGTGATATCTAATACAAATCATTAATCAACTTGTCTACCCGGTTAACAAATTATACATACACAGTAGAATGTATATTTCGTTCTGTATCGTATTTTTAATACATTTAAATGTGTCTTAACAATAATATTTATAGTATATTATTTACATTTAAAATTCTCAACTCATCGAAATGTATGTTGATAATTTTCATAAAGTACAATATACAGTAAGCATTGCAAATTATATTAGTTTCTAAAGAATATAGATCATATGACAATCCTTATATTAAGTATTTGAAATACATGATGTTAACAAAACTGTGGTGTAACATTGATATGACCAGGCCATAAATTGATTTATACTGTAATCAAAACTGTAGCAGTCAACTTAAGTTGTAAAATCTGATGAACAATTTTAAATCTTATGCTTTTAGAATATGAAATCTGTAAACATTCAATTATATTCTGCAGATTTATTGTATGATACATATTATATCTAAGTAAATTGGTGACATATTTTCTTACTGTGTACATAATTATGTACATCTATGGAGGTTTTGTGCGAAAATAGAACTATTTCTGTTTTGTATACATCCATAATTTATAGTAGTCCGTATTTGTTTTAATCTATTTCTTACTATATCATAATTTTTATAAAATTTGTATTTCAATCATTTATTTTACAGTATACATAGGTACTTAAAAAAATATTTAAATATTTCTTGACAAAATATTAACCGAATATAAAGAAAGAATTGCATGTATTTTATCGCTTATTTAAAAATTACAATATTAGATTGAATGTATTATATAAATACATTTATAATTTTAGATTTCAATAAAGCATGTGTTCCAATTGTAATAAATGAACAATTTACAACATGTTGTTTCTTATAAGTATGTTATGTATATAATTCTACTCATCTTGAGATTTTTTCTTTTTCTTTTTTTTCTTTTCACTTGAAACTTTTTCACTACTTAAAGGTGTAGTGACTTCAATTTCTTGAACCTCACTTGTACCTTCTACTTCTTGTTTACTTTTCTTTTTCTTTTTCTTTGTGTGTTCTGTAACAAAAAATACATAATTTGTTTCGAAAAAGGAAATATCATTTAATAAATTTGGTAGTAAGATAAACTATAAGCTATGAAACTAACCCTTTGTTATTTCAGATGATTCATGTTCGGATGTTTGAGAAGTTTCTAATTGTTGACCTTCTGTAACAGATGCAGAACCACCTTCTTCAGTTACATTTGTTTTAATTTTCTTCTTTTTCTTCTTTGTTATGGAAGTAGTCTCATCTTCTACGTCCATTTCAGTTAATCCTTCTTTAACTGTTGATTCCTCTACAGTTTCAATGCTCTGCTTTTTCTTTTTCTTTTTAGGAATTTCTTCATCCCGTTTTACTATTTCTTCATCTTGTTTTACTATTTCTTCAATTAATGGCTTTTTCTCTTCAATTTCTGAATGCCGTCTCTTGGTAGTTGGCAGAGTTGTGTCAGCAGATGCAGGATATTGAAGATACTCACTCTTTGTCTGGTATTTTTCAAATTTTGCTTTTGCTTTGCCTGTTCCACTGATTCTACGAAGATTGCCTTCTTCTAGTATTCTCATGCGTACTTCTAATTTAGCTCTATGTTCAGTTCCAAGATCAAAATTACTGTCCTCTCCTAAGGCATCCACCCTAGTTGCTAATGCAGCTTTAGCTGCCAACATTCTTGACATTTTTCCTTTATTTTTAGTTGAAGTTTGTCCTACTAGTTGTGCATGGTAAATTAAACCATATTTTGGTGTATCCTTTTTTGTTTTTAATGCTCTAAAGAGAGCTTTCTCTGCACCAAGTATTTGTACTGTAGAAGCTGGATGCTTAGCAAGATTGATTAATGAACCAGCATGTGAAATTAACCGAGCTCCGACTAAATCACCAACGAGGACAGTTAAATTTGGTGCCATTGCCATCATCCTTGCTTTAAGGTAATCATACAACTGTGTTCTGTATTGAGAAATTTCAATAACTTGATCACATAAATGTTGAATATTTAAAATATCATCTTCAGAGATTTCAGTTCCCATGGATATTTCAGCAGCTTCTTTAACTTTTTCTTCAACATCTTCTGGTAATATATCGGATAAATCAGAGTTACTAGTATTTTCTCTAGTTCCAATAATTTTTACTGTCTTCACAAATGCTATATTGTCTGTAACTATCTTTCCTAGTTCTGGGAAATGCCAGCCATACCACTCACGACAGCGCATGACATAATTATTTAATTCTTTGTCTAAATCATCTAATAGACATACAGCTTGAATTATCATAGTGTCAATTTTATCGGGTGAAAATTTAAGCTTATATCTAGATAAGCTATGTGCCAAACCTAATGCCATAGCTGTCATTTCTTTCTTTGGAAGACCAGCAAATAAACCATCTACCTGACTGCGAATGCATCTCATTAATTCTTGTATAGCAGTATTGCTAACACAAGATAAACTCAATTTATCTTTTATAGCATTTCCCAGTTTGGCATCAGCAACAGCTAATTGTTCTTGAACCTCTGAACAATGTTTTTTTAGGATCTTTTTCAACGATTTGCAAAGTTTCCCTTCTACTGCTGCTGTCGTAGCTGCCAAAGCTTCTGTGGTGTCGGCAAATTTTTCAAAATGTTTTAATTTTAGTCTACAATAATAAAAACAAAATTTATCATTGACTATGTACATACATAGAAATCCATTGCTATGAATATACAATTAACTTTGCGAAATTTTTATATTAACAAAATTTCAGTTATTACTTACATCTTACTAGCGGCTTCAGGCGTTTCAAAGTCTTGAAATAGGTTATCTACTTGTGCTAACTTACTTTCATCAAGCAACTGTACGAAAAATATATATGTCACATTAAAACGTAGTTTAAGTTTTATATGTTAACAGTTATCATTTTTACCATTACACATATCAGTCATTAAACAGAATTCAAAAATATTCGGTATCTGAACACGTGTTGCAACATGAAGGTTATATATTATTGGATTATTAAAATAATACATACCTTAAAAATAGCATATCCAGCTGGGGTTTCAAATAACACCAACATTTTTGTTTCCTTTTTTTTTCAAAGTATCAAAGTTAATGTTTTCTCGGCAACTCTCAAATCTGTAATTAAGATTACAAACTTGAGACTTTTAAGGAAAGTGTACATCACATACATACAATTGCATAGTTCTTTAACACGCCACAGCATGCGCTAGAAACAACATGTCTTCATGTTGTGCCCTCTCACTCTCACTTGCTTGACATTACCAATACAGCATCCTTCTTTGTCTCACCGGATCGTCAGCCAATCAGAATTACATAAACTAAAACCAATTACTAAATTGTGGTGTACAAATTCTGTATGATTCTGTAGTCGTTGTCAACGTTTGTTACAGTAATATGTCCTACTCCTGTACACCTCCAGACCGCAGCTCGATTCGTTAGCGAGAGTCAATATAGAAATTTTCTTTGCTAGGATTCACGCCAATATGATGATAACCTTAGTCAGATTCGGTGAATTTGTCACGACATTTCCAGGGGACATATTTATCTGAAAGTACATTAAACAGCTTTTGCAAATACACTGGACGTAACAGATTTCATTTATTTGAAAGTTGAAGCTCCTTTATAAATAGAATTTCACGACGCGTGCCTCAGATGGCGCGACATCCGAATGAATGCGCGGAAAGAGTGAAGCGCAGGCACGGTACAGTAAGAACAAGCTAGGTTTCCTATCTATGATATGATATGATATGATATGAAAATAGTGGGGATGTGTAATACAGCTTAGGGAGCACAAAAATATATGTTCGGTGTACATATCTGATAATTTCATATTACATTATATAGTCTTTCTTTCTAATAAATTTCTAAAAACAATGAACGTAACGTCGTATATGCGTTTCGTACGTACATGTGTATTACAAAGTTTACTTTTCTTGTAACATAACCTGTGATAACATATTCAATTTCATTTCAGATATTATCAGTCAATCAAAATAATCTTCTAAAAAGAAGTATTCATGTTAGCACAGTGCATAATGGAACTCAAGCTGGTCGTTACAGACCCAAACCAAAACAACCACAAGCATTAACATATGAAATGGCAAATCCTCCTCATTATATTGTAGCAAGAAAGTCTTGGAATTCTTGGAACACCTGTACAGAACAAATTTTCTTTAAACTACTGTTCTTATATTCTTCAACCGTTTTGTAAGATAATGTTAATTTTTCCATTTTCTTTCAGCGAATATAGAAGGTGGTAATAGACCATCAGAAACTGCTGTAGAGGATATATTTATTAGAAATTTTGTAACTGGGACATGGCATAACCTGTTTGTAAGTGAAATAATTATTAAAAGACAACATAATATAATCAGAATTGCTGGTATTGTTGTACGAAAAATACCACCTACCAAAATGTACTTTTTAATGGGCTATTGTGAACAGCTTTTAAGTTACTGGCTACATTGTCCAGTTAAAATGGAGATTGTAACAACACCGAAGAGAGAAGATGTTGTATACAAAGTAATATAATTGTGCATAAAAATGTTTTTTTAATATAGCTATATTTAAATTATATAATGGTAATCAACGATGTAAATAAATTAAAATATAATACCCATAAATTTATCTTTATATCTTGTCTGTGGTTTTGCAAATGCATACATAGTTTCAGTTTACATAAAAATAATGTTTGAAAAATTACAATAAAAATAATATAAAAATAATGCCAGAAGGGGTTTTCCGCGACTTGAAGTTTAAGATCCAAAATTTTGCACAGAATGATTTTACCATTTTAGTGTCACTTCCTATAATTTTAAAAAGTTCTATACTTTCATTTTGTAGAAATGTTGAAAACAGGTAAATTATGTTCATGGCTTTTATTTATTATTTATATTTATTTATTGTTTACTATTTATTATTTTTTGAAAAATCGTCATATAAACAAAGTATTTTTGAAATTTAAATATTGGCGGTATGTGATTTTCTTTGAAAAGTAGACAATAATTTTATTTCTTGAATATTTTCAATTTATTTTACGTTAGTTAATAAATTGTTACATTCAATCATGACTCAAACGCAGCCCATATACAATCATTGCATTTTCAATAAAAAGTAAATTACATGTCACTTGAAAACAGGTATTTAAATTAGAAGGGTACTTAAGTGCAGACTGACAGAGCATTCAAACTTCTTTATATATTCTACTAAACACATTCTCTCTTTCGTTATGTCCTTACAACTCTTGTCTTCAATATTCAATCAGGACCGTGTTGCTACTTATTTGTACTTTCCATAAATCTTTGAGTATTTATATGAGTGTATAGTAATGAGGAATCATGAATAATTATTAAACTATGATTTAATTCGTTATAAAACAAATTCATGATATGCCAGACACTGAAATTATTGCAATAATAAAAGCTTAACATATAAAAATATGAATAAAATCTATAAACTGATGACCACAGTGTATATTTCATGTGTTATCAACAAAATATTTAATAATTAAGTGTTTATAAGCTATTTAAGAAGATTCATAGATGTACATTTTTTAGAAAAGCATTTCCTCTGTGTTGAAACATATTTGGATTGTGTAAGAAAAATAAAAGAAGAGAATTTTAGAAAACAAGTCGTGATTCCAACATTCTCACTATGCGAATAAAGAATGTCTAAAAGCATACACGAAATCTGATTGAATTTACATTATTAACATTGAGATGTAATTATTTTTATGACGGACGCAACAATTATGCTGTAATGTTTACAATTGTTTGATCATGTTTTTATAAAAGTACAGGCTGAAATGTGCTGTGCTTGTCTTATTTTATTCTACTATTACATTCTTATTAATGGAAGTCAAAAATTTACATTGCTGCACGAAACTGTGTAGAATGCAATAAACATGATTTGGATATTGCACTTTGTTACAGTAAATAAGTAGTGTAATCTCCACCAAATTATCTTTGGATTTGTATTAAATATTATCCTTCACCTATTGTAATGGGACTACTTGTAAAAAGAACGTTACATAAAAATGACTATTTACTGCAAAACTCTATTAACAACTTACAAAATTTAATAAACCATATAATTTTATATGTAATATCTGTTCAAAATGAAAGTAGACGTTCTAGTAAATAAAATTAAATTAATACATCTAGAAATGTTTTGTGTTGTATAATAAGGTGTACATTATTGCTAAAATATATATTAGAAAATTACTTTTTGGTGTTACTTATTATACTGTTTGATAATATTTGTTAAATTCGAAATGTATTTTTATATAAGAATATAATATATTCTGATAGCACATAAATTATCATTTTGTGTAACTTATTTAACAAAGCAATAATATTCTACACAGTAATGTGCATACATTGTATTTATTTATGTATATACCCTTAAATTATGTAGTATACCGAGAAATACAATGTGTAGGTATGTACTACATATAATTGTTCAAAGTATAGAGGATGTACTAAACATTTTAAACAACAGAACTTGATGTTTGCGTCACTTAGAATTGACAATTAATATTTAACCACATAAAAATATTTACCTACCATCAACTAATCTAAACCTAGTATTAAATTTTCTATATAATGGAGAGGCTCAGAAGATTGAGAATTAACATAGTTAAAAATATTTGTAACATTGGTATTTTAACAATACAAAAAGTTTGATGGAACTACTTTGAGAGATTCATTTCTTTAATGACATAGAATTGTTACAGTTGAATTGAAAGAACTTCGCAATAGTTCAATGAATTCTCATATTATAATTGTATTTAAAATTTAAGAAACATCACTCTCATTGTATCAATTATAGACAAGTAAATTTCTTCAAACATTTTCAATTTTTTTTATAATAATCGTTGACTTTAAAATTTTTCATTTACAGCAAATCTAAAAAGATATCTTAAAATCAAATTGTTTTTGCATTATGCGTCTTTTCATGAATGTGGAATGATCCTATTTTTAACATGCCATAATTAAATTGTAAAATAAAATAATTGAATGTCTTTCTAGTACATGTATTTTCTTAATATCTTTTTTATTAAACCGTTTTTTATTATACAAGTGAATACAATTATTTTACGTACTTTAGAATTTGTAAAGGTAATTGATTATTTGTGTTCGAGAAAGAAATTTTGTGTAAATTTAGATAATAAAAATAAACTAAATGAAACTAATATTATTCACTTATTAGAGTAAAATTTTTAACTAAATAGTGGTTCTATCTAAGTACTCCATTTATTGTCATACTTATATGATCATTTTTTTGCTCTAAACAATTTTATTTTATATCATCAAATGCACAAACATAGATGTACTGAAATGTTAATTACGACATGTAATAATATAATTTTATTATATCACTAGTTGACTAGAGTAAAATAATCGGTTTTAAAGCAGTAATAATGGATATTTATTGATACTAGTAACCTTTTTATGTATAAGGAGACAAACTGATATTATAGAAACTAATTTGAATGCTTACAAAGGTTCAATAGACTGTTTTTGTTATAATGTTATGTATTTTTTTATCACAAGTATTGTATTAAGTATTAATACTGTTGTGTCTGACTAAATACACAATTGAACTTGATATTATTACTCATATGAATATACTTCACATGTGCAACTTGAATTTTTTAAGCATTGATATGATATTTCTCCATTCTTTAAGGATGCTTAAAAAAATGTTTAAATTTATGTAATACATAAAATATCATGTTACACAAATTTTATATGATAGCAACATATTTATAAGTTTTACGTATAAAAATGAACTATGTAATTGAATATAGACAACTAAACCTTTATGAGAATTCATCGAACTGTGTTAAGAATGTATTCAGTACAGCATAGGACACTTCTAACTCTATTGCTACATTTATTTTGTAAAAAAGAAACCACATTATTCTTAATATCAGAAAGAATTAAATCTTTGTTGCTTTTTACAGTGTACTTCGTATTACGGTTTATATGCATTCGCGTTAGTAAAAGTGGTATTACATTAAAAAAACAGTAGTTCTCAAATTTGTCTAATAGGGCAACAAAAAATGATTTCGGTTGACCAAGTAGATGTAATACATGCAAGTCAAGAATTATCAGTATTTCAATACGAGAATTACGTTTATTTTCGTGAACTATATTTCGTAATATAATTATAATTGTACTTATTAAAAAGAATTGAATTAATGTTTTAAATTAATTATTATAAGGAATATTTACATTGAGAACTACTGTATTTAGAATAGAGTACACATATGATGTCTAAGCTAAAATGTTATATTAATCATTAATCTTCTCGAGCTTCTATTTGATGAAGTTATTTTCAATATTATGGCACAGTCTTTGTGTGCCAAAATGCACAAAAACGCATGGTGTCGCATAGTGCTTTCATACCCATACGAACAAGATGATAGAGATTAAAGTGCTTGTTTTGTTAACAATTTAAATAAAACTGTTTCAATTAAATTTAGCAGGAACAATGTTCAAATAATTAAATTACTTGTCTAAAACTTTTAAAGTGAAGAACAATTGTCTATTCATATATTAAAATATTCAAATTACAATTAATTTTATAAGCACTCGTACTTTGTTGATAAAATGTAATAAAAAGTTACATATGCAAACCCGTACAAAACTGTGTTCAAATGCTGTGCATTGTACCTCAATACAACCTTTTTTTATACATCAAAACTATTTGTTTCATCCATCAAAAATAGCAAAGTACATTTTTTAAATAAAATATTTAAAATATTATTTTTACAAACAAAGAATCAATTGTGGTAAAATATAAAGATAATGTTACTTTCTTGCTGTAAAAAACGTAGAGGTATTGTCAGGATTAAAAAGTGTTTAAATTCTAAACTTAATACATAATATTATATAAAAATTATTGATAATTCTAAATTTTATTTCATTTTAAGAAATTTCATATTATGTGGAAAACGAATACAATACAATTTCCTTTTTTATTATGTTAATGAATCAATTAAAAAGAAATGTAGATATAAGAATTTTAACTATTTAGTATCGAGCTCTCGAAAAGATTTTGTCACATGAAGCATTAACATTTATTATGATACATCTTATTGATGCTAAAATAGGTACATATACCGTATAAAGAATGAAAATTTTAATTTTTAAAAACTACAAAGTATAATGTGCAGTTTCAATTTAGGCCCCAAATTATGAGTAACCGTTGTAGTATATTTTGTGTATCCATTGTTCATTTGATTGAGTAATAATGTGATTTGTGGATAATATATGAATACATATACAAATAGACACTGCCATTTCTATTCTCATTAATTAAAACTAGAATGTAATTAGCTACTTTATACAACATTTACTACACACATGACTTTGATAAACTAATTGCATACTACTTGTGTAATTCAGTTGTTGTTTTTATCAAATATGAATGGATCATAAGTCCATTTTAGTCTGATTACATTTATTATCTACAATCAAGATTATGCAATGTATAGTCGCTTCATTTTAAAGATATTTAGAAATCCTATTGTAAATAAATCTTCTATTTAAATTCCCTATATTTAACATTTTTAATTTCCTATATTTTTAAATATTCTGCATATATGTTCTGTTCTCAATTAAATAGAAATAAAAAAACTAATGCGGTAATTGTACTATCAGAAAGGTAAAAATTTTAAAGGAAATAATAGATTGTTATAATTGTAATCAATTACATGTGTAATATTGATGTCGTAAAATATGCATTGTAATATGTCCATTTTTGTTTAAGTAATTCAATAAAAATATCTGACAAATTATTTATAAAACATTAATAAAAACTATTCGATCATTTATGTCGGAAATCAGAGTAGCAAATGCCCTTAAATATTAAAATTAGATGCTTTCTTAAAGTTTTCTTAATAATTATAATTGCTCTTTCTTAGAAATCAATTTTTCGTAACTAATAAATTAATATAATACATTGAAAATAGTGAAAAATGTCAATGCAATTTTGCTTAATAAACATCGAATTAAACGTTAATTGGAGTTTAAAAGATAGCAAAAAAATTGCGATTGTACAATGCAACTGAATTAACAAGTAGTAAATTGGTATGGTATATATTAATAACTGGAACAAAATCTAATAAGTGAATGTTAACTGATTTTCACGATGCTATGATTGATGAACATCATTACATTATCATACTTACAAATACACTCACTACAATATCATCTATTTCTTTATATAACATTATCATTATCAATATACGTGGCCAATAAGAACAGATTTGTACTTGCATTGAAATTGTTAAGTCAACTCCAATCACTTCGCACAGCCCAGTATAGCGTGTATGTTTTCATTATTTTTTGTTTTTGTTTTGTTTAAAAATACAATTTCTTGTTGGATGGCAGCATTCTTATAAAAAAATTGGCTTGGAGAATGTTGTAATGACATTTAGGAAGAGATTAGGGGGTTCTTCTAGTAGATACTAACTTGTTAATAAATATGTGAAATTGTTCCAATTGTTAATGTCAATATCACAGAGGCTTGATCGGAATATCTTTTTGTAGGAAAATAGGTATCTACATATTACGATGGTGATAAAGGTTACAATACTCTTAATATGGGAAAGGTAAGTCTTAAAAATGCAATACACTATACATGGGCTAAACGCATTACAACACGACTCCCTTCACCTGGTCATTAGAATTGTTCATCAATATCTGATAATTTGTTGAATGTGCGGTAATATGGAGTATTTGTAATATTTGCCATTAGAATAGTCGTTGACTGCGAGTGATATTGCTAGAGCCAGAAGTAAGAGAAAAATGTGATGGAGATTTTTTCCTTATTATTGTTTATTTCCTTATTTTTACTTGGGCCTAGTACGCAGCGGCTGCTACCTTCGTGAGATCAATCCATTACTTGTTCCTACTGTTGGTGTCATTTCTAATTCTACCAACAGTGGAAAATGATCTGAAGTATAAATACAAAACATAATTATAATTGACACTATTTCCTACTTTATAATTTAATAAAAATTTATGAATTTACCAGATGGAACATGAGGATGTGGACACCCAACCACTTTATGTTCTCTAAACCAATCTGCACTTAATGGACCCAAAAGTCCTAATGGTACCATACTTTGCTTCGAGTAGAAAATGTAGTCTATTATTCCTTTGAAATCGAATCTGTAAAATTCAAAATTATGCAATATAAAATTATATACATGAATATACTTTGAATTTATTATTGTAAAACTTACGTATAATTAGTATAGGGCATGATGTCCTCACTATAGGCAGATGCAAGTTTAAAAGAATGGGTGAATTCATTAGGTTTGTCGCAACCAGAGATCTTTTGTAAGCATGATTTATAAGCTAAGTCTTTAAAGTCACGGTGATCGGCCGCTACTCGTCCGGATGTAAGAAATTCGATTACTCCTGTTTTGGAAATAAATATAAACGTTTGTTTAAAATTTTTTAATATTAATCTTAATTACATTCTTGTTTCGCAGCATTAAGTTACTACATATATAATTAGCACTATTGTTTTACTTAGTTGTCTACATATTTACATTTTATACAGAATGTATATTACATTTTCAATGCATTCTTAATAAAATTTAAATAAATCATGATAATCAAAAACAGATCATATCTGTGTAACTAAAATTAGAGTGCTAAAGCATACGGAGCATCTTAACATAAATATTATTATGAGAATATGTTTATAATATTTTACCAGAATCGGGTAAGGAATTGAAGTCACCACAAAGTAATAGTTGAACATTGGAAGAGTCAGGCTTGTGACCAAGTCTGAAAGACTGGCCAGCTTGGTCCAAAATGGAACGTAATTCATTGCTGAGCATCATTGTTTGAATTAATTTAACATCACAAAATTCTGGATCCCAGTGGATGTGTGCTGTACATACTAAAATTGGTTGTTGAACTTGTGCTGGATCAGATGGCAGGCCTAAAAAATTAAAGTGAGAAAAGTGTTATTTATAAGTGTTATAAGTATTGGAGCAAAATAAATAAGTTATTAGAAATGTTATAAGTTTTAAGACATTCTTGCTCTTATGATCTAATATCATACTGCAGTGATTTTCAATGTTTACAATATGAAACATTAAACTAATTTATAATATTTTACAGTATATCATTTGAATATATTGATTATTTTATATCGTTTGTAATTTTTTAATATTGCCATTATTAATATTGGATTTGGTATCACTTGTACATTTCTTAACACATTCAGTCACATTCATATAACAATGGGAAATACATTGAAAAAGAAAACAGCACGCATTAAGTTTGATAATATAATTTATTTAGAAACTATAGAAAACAATTGATTTAGTTATTGATATAATTTTCAAATGCAATACATAAAACAATGACAGTACACAGGAAAATATCAATAAAAAGAAATGACTTAAACAATGGAAAGGTAATGGCCAGAAAGTATTTTCATTGAAAATTTATATAGATTTATTATTAGAATATTACTGTCACAGCGAAAGCACCATAAAGAAGAATACAAGGGTAAGCAATTAAGGAACGTTGATTTTCCTCTCCACATATAGTAGTAAGTAATCTAGATGATGAAAGAGTTGCCCAAATAACCGTCAACAGTGTAAGACTTAATCCTATGGGGCCTTTTAATGTAGTAAAAACATTAAAACTAGCAAGTACTACTATAGGTAATAAACAATATCCCAGAACAGATGCAATAGAAAATAATGTGATATTACTTCTATGGCTCATTAGCGACAAAAGAATATACATGAATATACAGGATGTCACTGCCAGACCATAAACATAGCTAAAATTATCTTTTGAATCTGCTAGTGACAAACACGCAGCAAATAGTATACAGAACGCGACTGGGCCAGCCAAATCAGAATCCTGAAGCAAATAATTTGCATCGTCGAGTTCTCCTCTTTTATGAAATGGATTCAATACAGCCAATGTTCTTTGTAATATTCGTTTGGGGTCTATGCCCAGTTCTTCCAAGAGTGGCGGTTCATCCTCTTCGTCCACAAATCCACTTGATCCTAGATTTTTATATCAACTATTATAAAAAAATGTATACCCTTTGAAAATACACATATTGCTTTTATCAAGATTCAATTGATCACCTTTTGTAAAATCATCTTGGTTGTACATATCACCGCTGTATGCATTCTGAGTGTGGCTAAGATAGCTTTTTTGATTATATGAGGAGTAATTGTCAGATTGTTGATCACTGTACGTCTGAAATTCGAATTGTTGGTTAGGTTGACCGAAGTCAGAGGGATCGAAGTTATATTGTCCTTGCATCGGTTGGCCCATATAACTTTCTCCGCCAGTGTAACCAGACATCTTTACGATTGTTTTACAGTTTACGATATGTTTTCTAATTTAAATATAATCACTGACAGATGTGTTACTCATTGGTAATCGTGACACCACACAGTGATGAAACTTTGGTCTTTTTCAAAGTACGTAAATCTACTGTAAGAGTTCTCTGAAGTAGCGCCATACAAGTTTTCTATGTTATCGACAATGAAAAACTGGCAACGAAATTTAAACGTCACGTTAGATATCTCATACTAAATTGTTCATTATCTTTCATGGCAAAGATTTTCATTTCTATAGCGTTTCTTCTTTCAGTTCTATAACGTGGATTGCATTATAAAGACCAGATGTCGCAATTATTTCGATGGTCAGAACAATTTGGAAAGAGCAACGTAACACATTATAGTTTTCTAATTAAATTTCCAACCTTTATATCTTGTTTGTATTAGATCTTTTACATTGTATAAAAAAAGATAAATGGATTATGACGTCGTTGTTTTTTCTTCCCTTTTTGTATTCGTCCTTTCTTTACCACCATGAAGCATTAAAGTGATCCATCAATAATACACTAATAATACATGTATGTATAAAGTATCAAATTGAATACTTAGGGACTTAATCAATATCCTTGGTATTCCTCCGGTGTGTAGATATAACAAACTGTTAAGCAACAGGTAATAAATAACCACAGGTAATGATAAAATTTAAAAATCGATTCTTGCTTTTTCGAAGAGAAAATCTCAATTTCATCATTCTTAATTTTCATATGAAGTTGTCATGTAAAATCATCCCTTCAATTTTATCTCACCTGTAGCCGGATAACCAGTCTAAATATTTAGGCTTTTGTGGCTCAATGAGCTCCAGATCCGAGCAAAAGTTTGCAATTGTATAAAGAATACGTAGCTGCACATTGATGAAACAATTTCAAAGGATGTGTAGCAGCTTTCAGAAATAGATTGCAATACGTTTAAATTAATGTTCCTTCGCTTACGCTAAAGAGCCACGCATAGATGCACCTCACGAGTCTTTTTAGAATTGATTTTTCTGTTTGCACCGAGCTCATCATGGAAATAAATGGCCAGTCTACATACGAGTAAAGACTTAATGCATATTACTGTAATGTATAGCAGCGAAAGTGTTAAAACTGGTATTCCAATGATGCCTTGATAAATGTAGAAATACGAAGAAGAAGGAAGGCAAGATTAAGGGTGGCAAACCTACGCTGTAATGCACTGGCGCGGTTGCACCCTGAGAGATGCAAGTTAATACGTTCTCGAAAAAAATGGGGATCGAGTGACACATGGAGAGACGTCTGGTAGATTGGTGCGCGTGATAGGATTGGCGGTCCGGCATGAATTATATGACTGGTCTTGTATATCTGGTCTACGGACTTGAACCACTCCATCTCCTTCAGACGTTTCGAATACGCGCTCTTCGACGAACATCGTTCGCAATTAATTAATCAGCCTCTTCGATTTCCAACAAGCCAGATAGTTCGTTTTCACGACTAGTTTTGTAATTCAGTCGCGTCGTATCATTTCGATTTTAATACACTTCCTCGGGTACCAACAGTCTTCCTGCGACGCGACATCGCGAAACCGTCCATGGTAGTCTCGATCATAATTGAAATGTCAGATTGATCTTCGCCGAGCTTATTTTTCGTTCGTTGACGAATTAATGATCTTGTCTGGGGGTTGCTGTAACCCTTTTCGTAGGCAACTGTTTGGAGAAGATGAATGCTTTAATGGAAATGTAATTTCCTTGTTGAAAATTCACTAGACTGGTGTGTCCAATATTCTCGGAATTATGTTCTTCTATTTATCCACTGAATGGTGAATGATGTCGGTTATATAGTAGTTTGCTACAGTCGTTTGTATCCTTCTGTGAAATTGCGATCATTTCGAAGCTATTCTTATTAGAGTATTAAATGGTGTTATCTGCTGCAAGGACTGATATCAGATCGTCCAATTTACTCGATCTACCGCCCCGTAATTCGAACGACGAGCACACGTATCGTTATTTGTTTAATTTCTTAAATAAATAAGAAAGTATCTAACATATCTTAAAAAGTCAGACACCTCTTTCGATGTGTCTGTTTTTGGGAGAATTAGTTTTAAAAGAAGCATAAGTAGCCCTTTCTTCTCACTTTTACACTTACAAACCACGAAAATTGTAGTTTTAACCCCCAAACTTGAAATATGGACCGCTATCAATGTGATTGTACCAATCCTTTCAATGGAGGAAGATTTATTTCATCGTTCGCTTGGTTCCAACAACAGTTCTACTATTTTTGGATTAGATTACACGTGCTTACGAAGTATCATCGATGTAACAGGTTAACAAGAAACATTTTACATCTTCAGCAAGAGAGACACGAAATTTATAAGAAATAAATGGCTATCTGAACACGGTCAGTTTACGTGCGAGATATTAGGAATTTCTTCAGTTGCAATTTGATATAAATCAGTTTGAATGATAATATGAGCAAGAACGATGTTTAGACATTTACGCAGCGCGGATCTAACGTTACGAGTTCAACAGATTGATCTGTAAATCTTAAATGAAATAAAGTCTGTTACATACCGTTATCCCATGCAGCTTCTTTCGTTCTAAGCAGAGCTGCAAGCCCGATGTTGTCCTTGGGCATCACTCTGTTCAACATATTGTCCGAGCCCTCCGCGTTCGCCATTGCCAATTGATTGAATTCGACTAAATGCTCCTTTATTAAGGTAAACCTATTGGGAGAGAACAACGGAAATGCGCAACTGTAAGATCATTCACAGCTGATATTTATTTCGAAGTTAACGAGACGCGATATTTTTTTAATAAAGGAAAGTTCCCCGCTTGACTTATCAATGCGAGAGAAACGTTGCGACTACGGCAGCCAGACGATTTTCGTGATGCAACTCGTAAGAAGGTGTGTTACGTACGCTATGGAGAATATAAACTTCCTCTCCGATATGTGTGGCACGTACAGTTGGGAAATATATTCCTCACCGAATACCTATTTCTCGCCATCATCCCTCTTACGTCCTTAAACCCGTAAACAAGATTGAATCAACGTCACCGGTAATTGCTCAACAGATGCTGGGCAGAGATTGCGCGAATACTTTCGAAAAAGTAACAACTGGCGCAACATGAAAGTAAACTTAGTTTCCTTAGAAGTCTGATCGGTGAGTACGTATTGATTCTAAGATGACATTGATTTGCTGGACAGCGAGTATTTCTACTGTTTCTTTTTGATAGAAAGAAAGGAATTGCAGTGTTCGCAAAACACTTTACAGGCATTATCTATCTTATTAACGTCATTGTTATTATTTACGCGATAAAACCTACGGTAAAATGTACTAAAAACATAGTCTTGGCGAATACGAGAAGGCTGATTGCTGACGCGCAACGTTCTCTCCATTTATGACAATGCTAAACGGCAAATTAGATGTGCTATCAGGAAATATTTGATGACTAGACTTCGTATTTTTATGCAAAATGAAACTTGTCTGTATTAACTGCAAGATGTAGAAGCTACCAAACCCATTTTGTTTTTCTAAATAATAATAATATAAACAAGTTGAAAATGCTACAATGGATTTTTTAATTCTTTGAACGTTTTTTCTGTTTTGTATTCGATGTACTAATCTTTGTCATCATATTCGAACAAGGATGATATTATAAATGAAACTTTGTATCATTCTTTTACCATTTTTGAAATAGAAAATAAACTATATTTATAATTATAAATTATTAATATATTAAAATTATAAATATATAAAATATATTAAAATTATAAATA
>CM052166.1:1494939-1515033 GCA_028455555.1 Augochlorella aurata | reverse complement strand
TAATGGTCACAAATATTTTTTACCTAGAACTTATCAATACTTTTTCTTAGCTTAGAATGCAAAATTTGGTATAAGTTATGAGTAGACATACGCTACTTTAAAAATAAGCAATCGATTTTTTACCCCTGGCTGGTAAAATTTCGGACCATGTTCAAATTTTACTTTACGCAGATCTGCAGTTTATTTATAAAATAGCTTTTTTGCTTTTTACGAGATTGCCTGGGAAAATGGTGGTTTTTCAATTTGACAGACAATTTGTTATACTGTGGATTTTATGCATTTTGGTCAAATGCAGAACTGTAAAAATATTTGAAAAATTTAGAAACTCAATTATTATTATGATTTTATAATCATTATTATTTTCAACTCATTAAAATGATTAAGAAACGATATAAATGTTTATGTGGCAATTCGTTTTGCATAAAAATCCGCAGTCTAGTCATGAAATATCTTTTTATAATGCGTTTTGTAAGTTTATGTGATTTATACGCATGCTAAAAATTTCATGGAAATCGGTCTTCAATTGTTGCAAAAATTTGCTTAGTCATGTCTATGCGAATCAATGTCTTCAATATTAAACGTTTATGTTCTAAGTCTTTAATTTTTAATAAATAATTCTTCAAACAATCATATTCACGATGTTGATTGAATATTTTCTGCCAGTGGCAGTAATTTTGTCACTATATTATCGTTTTAATCGCTCACTGTTCCTCGTTTAGTCAACTTAATTCGCCTCTTGATGCCAAATAGAGAGAATCATATTATGACGAGGACGTAAGCAATTACATTTGCAACATCTCTGGTGGAATGTCCATGTATTTTTCTATGAGATTGCGGAATGTGTTCGAGAAAAATGAATCAATTAATACTGCAAATTCAAATTAAAATGTTCTTAACCACTAATGTTAATTAACGTATAGACGTATGGAGGTAATTTAGCGATGAATCACTATTATAGTCATTATTGTGTATCCACTAGCTTAATATTTAACCTCCTGATCGAGTATGATGAATTAACACGTCAGTGGAAAACACCGCTATAGAGGATGAGTGGAGTTAACCCATTAGAAACATTTTATGATTACATAAAATACACGAACAGAGGTTGTTTCTGGTCAGATAATTTCTTGCTTAAGCCACGAGCGGCCGGTCGATCGCCTAGCAGCGACTCGGAAGATCAACCTGGGGTCACTTATGACTGATACTAAAACTTTCGCAATATGCATCCACCGAAATTGTAAGTTTCATTACATTGTTAAAAAAACATGTGGATTCTAAACTTTCCGAACTTTATAGAACAATTTCGTGAAAACAAATGTAAAATACTTGCTTGAACGCTGAATCGTGTTTCGATCGTTGTTGCATTTTGAAATAAACTATAAATTAGACTTAACATCGCTTTAATAATAATTATGTTCCAAGGATAAGGTACAAACATGGTATCGGTAATACAATATTATCATCAATACATCAAACGAAGAATAGTTAAAGATTTTTATCACTCGCAAGAGTGATGAAAAAACATACAAAATGTCACTTTTCAAAAAATTGAACTAAACAAATCCAAACATGAATTTTTTAAATATACATCATAGTTTTTTATTCGCTGTACGCGTAACTAGAAAATGATAGGTTATTTATGCATTCCCGCTTCTCCTATAAGATGTAAAAAGATGGATATAAACAAATACAATTCTAATATTTGTAACAGTTTAATAAGTATTTAAATAAATTCCAATCTTTCTAATTTCCATTTAACCTTGTCTACCTAAGTAATTTAATCTTCCTATTAAATTAGACATGGGTAGTCTTGTTGCATTACGATTTGTACACATAGTAAAATGTCGATTAACCGAATTCTAAAAAAACATGAAGAAAAATATACATTATGTGTTTACAACTTTTTCTAATTGTTTAATTCATTAACAAATCGTTTGCTACACGATAGATTTGGACAAAATAAGTAATTTTTGTCTGAAGATTTTTTCTATTTTTTACACTTTGCGAATTATAGCAATGAAATAAAAAAGTAGAATATTCGGGGGTTAATTTCCATCCCTTAAAGTAAATTTACACGAGACAAAATTGTATAGTGCATATCTTCGTATGTTTTACGTATCCTTAAAGTTTCAGAATTTGTTGAATTTCCGGGTTGCGAGTCATCCCTTGTCAGTTAATATGAAAGTATGGGATCATTTGCATTGCAAAAAGTATGCGAATTATTTGTATTAGTTGCGATTCAAAATTATTACGTGTGCGTCGGCATGTATGCGAAAGTAGAAATTTGGCTATGTATATTTCAGTATTCCACTCAATAAATTGATAAAATATTATTATCATCGCCCACACCGCTAGATTACTCTGTACCGGTGTATCGGTGTACCTAACATTGATCAATTTCCATATGAAACATGTATTGGAAATAAAGAATTCATTCGGAGCTGTACCGTACCTCGAAAAAGTCTCGTTAACCGTAACCGTGCACCAGGAATTCATTGCATCGAGAGAATCGCGTGGGTGTATCGGATGCGTAAAAAAAGAATCGGTTCATTTCACCCCTGAACGGCTGATTGGCGTATCGGGGATAGCCTGACATTTGCATAACGAAGAAACGGGATACAAAGTGACGGATGTTGGATTTTTTCTCTTAGGCAAGCGACATCCGCCCTCTCACGAACTGACAACGATTTCCCGGACAGTAATGGCATCGCGCCAAGGTGGAGTCTCTTCCGTCATAGATAATCGATACCACCTATCGTGTTGAGCTCTTGGTGACTCGACTACGAAGAAAAAGAACGCATAACCGTAGAAATAGGAAAATCGGGTTAGAGCTCGGCCAACTCGCAGAATGGAACGCTTCAAAACGCGATCCCCGTCGATTATTCGTCGAGCAACCGTACCGACGTTTACGAGCATCCAATCATTTACTCGCCCGGTTCATTTTGTCATCCGATGCGCAGTTTATATTTACGGATCGTTCGCAAATGTTGATGCCGAGCTTTATGAAATGCTCGGGAATTTTGCGGGAACCGTGAATACGTATATTGTACTTCGATCATAATAATGTGGATCCCGCTGGTTTCGTAGCTCGCAGTATTTCTAGTTCTCTTGTTTTGTGGCCGTAGGTTTCAGGAAAATTTTTCCGTGTTTTTTGAAAAAAAATGTTGGCAAAATTTTTCTATTTTCACGGGGAGCGTAAGCGAGATTCAATAGTCGTTTGCTTTTGAAATGACATCGTTATGAAATGATATCGTTAAAGAAACAAGGCTATTCGATTCTTGTCTTTTACAATTGATGTAAACAATTTTTATTTTGCATAAAGATCGACATTGATTAGGCATCACCCGCTGGTTACAGATAGATAAGAAGAGTCACGTCATTACACTATTTTAAAATGCAATATTCACGATATTGTACGATATAAACGATAATATTATTAAATATAAAATTTATTTAAGAATATCCATATTTTAACCAATGAAACATTCGATCAAAGTGATTTGTATAAAATATGAATGTTGAACTAACGAATTGCAATCGATTGAAGCACCTAAAAACATTGCACTAAAATTGAAGCACCTAAAAATAAGCAGATTTATGTGACACGATAAATATTTTTAATAGCTAATACTACTAGGTAATGCATTATTGTAAAAACCGGGATTTGTCAATGAAGATTCTTCGTATGTTATATGAAGTTTGCTTTATAATGGATTTCATAATATAACATCGATGATATTGAGAAAATGATCCAATCATTAGCAATTAATTATTATGAGTTGGTATATGAATAGTTTTAAGAAAATTGTTGATACTACTCCTATCACACCATTAAAATATTTGTTTTTTATAATAATAGTTAATTTGCCGTAATTTTGGTAGTATTTATATAAAAAAGCTCTGCTTAATTTACTACAAAAATTTTGGGGCAGTTAATTTATAATTTTTGTACATGTATTATGAATTAAATGGAATATATCTTTGTATGGCATACTCTTTTTCGAGATGATATTTTCTATTCATTCCTTTTTAGAGAATAATTTGAAATAGTTTTTACTAGTAAGTAATTCATAATTTCGAGTTTTATGAGAATGTTCACTCTAATTGTAGATTTTAAGAGACGTAAACTGAAAAAGAAGATAAATTTATGAACATGATTAATGAACAGTGTTTGAGCTAAACCACTTTCGAATTTCCACATTTACACCGCAAAATCCATTAACCATCAATAATACCAACCCATGACACCCGAGCACAGTAAATGCATGTTTTATAATTAACCGTTGTTGATTCCCAAAAAGTCAAACTAATATCCAATTCGACATCTCTAACGATATTCTGCTTTGTCGAACAAAACGAATGACTCAGTCTCTGCATTGACAATAACGCAAACCGTTGACAAGTTCCCCTACGTCCAAGGTTAATTTGTTGGTACTTTCTGGAACAATTTCAAGTATGTCATCGATATTGCTAGCTACAGAAATAATAATGGCGGACGGGTTACGTGGTGGTTTACCCTGCATATAGATGTAACAGTTTGCGAATAATGCCGCGATGCAGCTGCAACTCGGACCGGGCAGCGAAATCATAAATCGTCGGTCAGCAGAAAGCTCGGTGCCCGTGACCATCCCGACTGCATTGGTGGCACTTGATGCTCCACGTGCGGTCTTCACCGTGCACTGTGGCTACTCCCCATTAATAATTACTGATACCCGTACGGGATTGGTTCGCAGGACATCTGGGCTATTTATTGCCGCGTAATGATTATTTATTAATCTCGCTGTACCGTCGACGGGTACACTGTCTCGCAAACATTTGTCGCTCGAAGAAATACTTTGCACGATCTCTCGAATGCGTCACTGCTACAGAGCCACCGCGATGCAAGCTCACAGTCGCGCACTTCCTCTTCAATCTCCGTCCGAATTCAGGGCTTCTTCCACTATTTACCGTATTGGGACATCAACAATTAACACTTTGACTGCCACGCAAACAACCTTAAATATTGCATACAATTAAAATATTTTATTTAATCGAGTTAACATTGCATAGTCGAGCTTATCGATACTAAATGCTTTTTCAACGTTCTTAAGCTTTGCTGGTACTAATAAAATTAGGAAGACCATAACAGATCAGCGTACAAATTAATTTCTGAATTTAAGCAAATTAAAGTGTTAACACTAATTTTTGACAACTTCCCGATATTTGTTTCTATCTTAATAATACATTGGAACAAATTGAATTTTACTATGATGTTTAGAATACCAGAGGGTCAAAACACCATACACTATGATTAATTTGAACTTTTTAATTTCTGTTTGTTTGTTTAAATTACTTTGATTTCGTAACAAATTTAGGGGATGATTCTCGGCTCTAATAAGATGTGGATTCTTGTATTTTACAGATGTATTGTTGTGATTATACAAACGAGCCGTTTATTTTGAAAGTGACCTAAATCCTTTTGTTACTTTTTATTGTTGACTGTAGTAACGCGTATTTTATTGATTATTTGAATGGGAATTGTAAATTTAAGTGTCTCAGATACACTTAAGCAATGTGACACATCGCTATTGTGTACATATATATTTTTATTATTTCTTTTAACTCATAAATATTTCGATTACGATAGAAATAGACTTAGCTCAAAATAGACGGCTCAAACATAGCAATATTTAACTCCATTTAGGTAGTTGTTCGTTAACTTTTTTCACGGTATTTTGTCCAAATGATTGCATTCTATTGAAATTGAGTCCTCGAAATGCTGATTTGAAATTAACATAACCTTTGCTATCTAATTGTCGATAAAATAAAGTACGGTATAGGCACGAAAAATGCTTATCCTTCTGTCGACAACGTGGGTCACGCGAGATCTTCATTAAACACCTTAGCGGCATGATCCGATTAAAAGGTGACTGGCCAATTTGTCTGACTCTCCGCCACTCTTGGTAGCAATTTCTGTACTTCTTATTTTAGAGCCAGATGCGAGATATAAGAAGATATTAAATGTACACTTAAGGTACTTTAAGATAAGATTCCGCTGCGGCGGAGTTCTGAGAAATTTTTATTTTACAGAAAAACTAATCAGCGTTGGAATCAAGGCTCTGGAAGTTGAATTCGATTAAAAGAATGAAGACCACAGTTGATAACAATATTCTTGTTCGATTTAGTCTAATATGCTTTGTGTTAATAAAAAAAGTTAAATGTAGAAATTATTTATCCATTATTACGTCTACACTGTGGTTCTTTATGAAAAATAGATAGAAGTTGTCTATGGTAATCGTAACAAATATAATACAGATGAAGTGTCTTTCCTGTTTAAATGGTTATAAATATAATAGATATATAATAAATATAATTACCGCGAATTTTCATGTAAAATAGACGTCGTCAAAGAGTTTCGTTCTTTGCTGAACATTTTACTTACTGGCAGTCTATTAATAGGCTTAATTTTCGATAATCAATAGGCGATAATTGCGTTCTATGCAAAAGGAGCTCAATAGTTTCCTTTTAAATAACAATTTCAGAGGAAGCAATCAAATAGCATTAATCGCTTCTAAGGAATTTTTTGATGACACTCCCATCTACTGATCTTAACCCCTTGCCAGACCCACGAATTTGACGAAATCAGTTCAAAAAATGCCTCTCTATTTTTAATCAATCTGTTTATATTATACTGATATAAGAGCAGTAAATGATTTTCTTGTATTTATAAAACTGAAAAAATTCTTTATAAATATATACAAATCAACACATAGCATTTTTTAAAAAGTTGTACGTTTTGCGCAAGTCTGTGACTTTCACACGATAGAAACTGTCGGTAAATAAAGCGTTAATCATTGTAAGTAATTGGAAATGGTACAAAAGTATATTTGTTCACAATTTCGCTGTTTCACATTTGAATCTATTTTAGCTATTTTAATTTACATATACGACTAACAAACTTAAACAACCTTTCTGGAATGTTAATATCACGATGACATGCATACACGTGCATAATGAGATGGTACTCGGCAATATCAGTTGACAGATGTCCAGGCTAGAATGGAAACAGATAAGAAGTTCCATGCATAATAGAGGAATTAAAACGTTAACCTCCGCGATACGAGCATCAGCGAGAACGATACCCCGCGGACCAAGTTTCCAGCCGCAGTAAAAGGATATTAAACGAAGTTGTAGATCGCTGATAAAGGAACGCCTTTACTGTAATATCCTTCGCGTAAAACAGCCAGATTCCATGTCCGAGATTAAAACAGCGCTATTGCCCAACACGGCGAAATGTATCTCTTTATCCGATCGAATCGATCCATTTTCTCATCTTCGAATTCGCCCCATCGAGACAAGGGCCGTTCGTTTATTCAGCAAATAAAATGCAACGTTTTTCCAATCTTCGACCGAATAATCTTCATAAATTTTGCGTTTGCTCTACGAATTATATTCGCTTTCTCTTCGACAGAGTCAAGGAAGAATAGATTTTCGAAATGGTAAAAAAAGACTAGAAATATTTTGATCTCATATAATACAGATTTTGGCAAATAAGCTTTTATTGAAATATATTTGTAATGCTATTTCCATTTGTAACTACTATTTCGAGGAAAGTTTATTCTGTATTATAAAAAGAGATAAAAATATTTATAGTCTAGACAGATTTTGGCAAATAAGCTTTTATTGAAATATATTTGTAACGCTATTTCCATTTGTAACTACTATTTCGAGGAAAGTTTATTCTGTATTATAAAAGAAGATAAAAATATTTATAGTCTATTTGCTATTTCAAAAATCGATTTTTCACCGGCTCTGGTCTTTTAGCAGCGAACTTTCCGCGTGGACTAATATTTGGAAAACGTGTAACTTCAAATCTAATCGCGGACAATCTTTTTTTTTTTATTTTTCAGCGTGAAAACGCCTTTTAGTTTTATTTGGTATAGAGGACTAATATTTGGAAAACGTGTAACTTCAAATCTAATCGCAAACAATCTTTTTTTTTATTTTTCAGCGTGAAAACGCCTGTTAGTTTTATTTGGTATAGAGATGCGTCCTAAAAATTAGATTAAAATTTATAGAAAGAGAAACCAAAAATTACTAAAATACTTTACCAAATATTACTAAACATAAAACATAACCTAAACTGAATGAAAAATTACAATTTGTACTAAATCAGCAGGTGGTGTCCTAACACTTTTGGAGGGGGGGTGTACGTCGAACGCGTACGCCGGGCGCGTGCGTCGGATGCGTATAGGAGATCCAGCTTAGGTGCATTTCGACGTCGAACAGAAGTGAGCCGACCGGTGAGAATTTTTATGTACTCGAATGTGGCCTGTTCGTTTTCCACGGGATGCATGAGAGCGACAATACACGCACCGCGGGTGACGCGAAGCCGCTTTGCGTCCGTCAGAGGAGCAATTCCATCGCGGAGACCTCGCAAATACCGTTGCTACGATGCCGAGGCATTTAATCCATTGCCACGGCTGGCATTGTTCTTGCCTCGCGTTGCGTCAGGACATCTCTCTTTCTCTTTCGCCTTCTATTTTTCCTTTTCCCTGTTTCTCCACCCCGTGCTTTGCCTTCCCCGTTCTTTCCTTGTCCCTCGCGACGATGGCCTTGCCGGCCAGTTACCGCTCCAAATCGGCTTTCTCTGCAACGCCCTCCACGGCTATTGTTTTAGCTGAATTTAATTACGCGTCGGATACGAATCGTCCGAGTCTGCCGGATGAAATCCTCTTTGAATGCAGCCCGCCCCTTCTTCTTTCACCCCCGCAGCGGCCCACTCTCTCCACCCTCTCTTTCTCTCTCTCTCTCTCTCTCTCTCTCTCTCTCTGTTTCTCCCCCTCCCCGTTCTAACTCCACGACACTTCGACCAGACCTTTGTTTCCGGTTCGAGCTGGCTCAAAGGGGGCTGGGATTTATTTAATCGGAGAGCTAGTCCAATGCTCGAGCCCCGACCTGTATTTGCTGAGTTGTGTTGCCACGGGTTCTTTGTGGCGTGCTTCTCGAACGTTTTGGTTTAAGGACCATGAATTGCAGCTTTTTTTCCTCGTCGGTACGCACCTTTCTGCCCCGATGCCAGCCCAAGTGCTTGCTCCGCATAATTAGGGAAATAGCTTGGAAGGGGAATTATGTTTATTTAGAAAATGTTTGTTTTAGTCATCGAGTGGATCGAGCAGAATCGGGCAAGATTTTATTCGGTAGACTGATAAGAGATAAAGACTGACGAATCAAATTTGATTCGGTACCATTGAAGAAATATCCCAGTCAAATAAAATCTAGATATGAATTTACCCGGATAAGAATAAGAATTTATTCGTACACGAACTCGTAAAAAAATAATCGATTTGCCTAAAAATGATAGGAACATAAAATGCTTTTTTCAGAGTTTATCGATTTATTTCTTGAATATTTCCTTTTTCAAATGTTGCATCGGAAAGTTCGCTACTTTCTGGTAAATTGTTCATTGAGGTATAAGCAAATAATTTTTCTACGGGAAAACAGAAACAGTCGACAATTATTCGCATTATTATTCGAATAATTTATTTTGTCTGTTCATTCGAATAAAGAATTATTCAAATGATATTACTGTTTTTGAATAAATAGTTATTCAAATAAATGGACAGAATAGTTTATGACGAATCGCGAATAATTTTTATTCGAAGAAAATAAAAGTATTCATTCGGATAATTATCTTAGATAACTATTTAGTCGAAACAATTCGAATAATGCCCGACACTGGCTTTAAGCTTGTTTACGAACTTGCTAAATTGCACGGAGTATGAAATTTCTTCTCTGACAAACTTCACCAATTTGTTCTAAGACGTGGAACTGCTGAGTCTGTTCTGCTTCGAATCTAGGTAGAAATAAGGGAAACATGTTGCATAAATATAGGCTTTGAAATGCTTCATTAAAAAGTCATGGTACAAATATGAAAATGATATTTTCTCGATGCCACGTAGGAATAAATTATCGGTCCACTTTGTAATTCCATTTCAGAATAATTTTCATTATTATGAAAAACGAATTGATGTACAGGGAAATCTAGAATCTACTGTGTTATTAATAGATTAATAGATTTTGTACATTTGTGGCAACGATAAGTGGGTGAAACACAAACTTAGATGTAACAAATTATCTTATGAGGAAGACTTTAAAATAATTTTAGTACAATGTTACGTTATTTTTTTCTATATTGGCACGACAAATGAAGAAATACATTTAATTTTCCTTAATTTCAACAAATATGTTAATTTGTGTTTCATAAACTTTCTCTTTTGTAGTTCCCCATAAGCAAAGATTTATTGGCGAGATATCTTACGATCATGGAGGCTGAAGAACTGGTCCACCTCGACCTATCCATCATTGAGGATCATTACCATAAATGGTAATCCGTACATTTTGTTCACTATAATCCATTGTCGTGTAAGTATTTTCACGTCATGCATTATTATTTAGTTTTATTTTTACACATACAATATACTGACAAAGTGTTACAGTAACAGTTGGTATATTTGGTATGAAATGAATGCCATTTTGATCAGTTTTCCTTATTTTAATAATATTAAACCAATAGTCATATGCAATGAAAGTCATTCATAGAAGCTTTAAAGAGCTCGACATTAATAATTAAGTTTTATATCGAAGTATCAGTGTTTCAGATTTTGTAGCAACATTTCCTCTGAGAAACAAGTGGACAATTAAAACATTCACAGAGCCTCTCCGAATTTGTTACATTTTGATTCATTTAATACTGTAAAACCATAAATTCTAATGCGCTTTTCTCGAAAATGCATTTTCAACAACATTGGACAAGATACCTCGAAAACTATTATACCGTTTGGGACGAGATTTTGCAGCTTTTTTGGAACACAAAAACCTTGTCCTCGAAGCATAATATTTGTTGAAACTCCTAATTGAGCGTGGCCCCTTAAAGCAACGCAAACGAATTTATTTCCAGTAGGCGAGGTCTGGCAAAACTGCGCAGTACGATCCAATCTGAAGCTCGTGAATGAAATTGCAAAGCAAGCAGTTAATATGCAATAAAGATCCGCGACCAGCGCCTGGATAGTTTTCGAAATCGCAGCTTGCAGTCGAGAGCGCAATCAGAGAGATATAGGTCAGAGGTGCGAATGTTTATTCGCTGATTGCCATTGAGACTTTTTCGAGCAGCGTGCGACGCTCTTCGAACAATCGTTCCGTGTCTACAATTGATAGAGAACTGTCGGAAAAAAACAAGGGAAAACCAGCGTAACCTTCGTGTGTTCGAATGCACATCGTAGGTGTTCGCGTCTCTAATGACGGACTGACGGCGATGCAACCGGTCGATCCGGTCGTCGGCTCGTTCGATTGAAACTAACGCCGAGTGGCAGCCCGTGGACATTGTAAACGGTTCGAAGCGGCTTAATCAGCCATTGTGTGCTGGTGCGGTTACGACGGCTAGTCGAACGGCAGGGTTGAGTCGACTGTGCACGCGTATTTTCCACGCACAGGCTGATTCAGCTGACTACCCTGTCGACAGCCCCTTTGATTACGTAACAGGTATAGCTTTTAATGATCCCTTAATCCGTTTGCATCATTAGCGAATTAGAAGAGTAAGCCCATATTTCCGATAATTCTGTTCACTCGCGACGTGAAATTTTAATAAGGTCGCTTTAATGATATTCGGACGGATCAATCCTTTGAAGTTGGATGTTTTCTCTCGAGGATGTAATAAGTCTGTCAATTAAGCGAAATAATAATAATAATAAAGTTAAAGTAAAGTAAGTGCTGTTTTGGAAATGTTCACTTACGCTAAAGTATTAAAAAGACAAATGAAGTGAATTATAAAGTTACTATAAATTACTCGAACTAAATTATCTTAACAACAAATTTGGTCAGTAAACAATACACACATTAGTAAATAATAACAGTTCTTGTTTTTCACAATTGGGAAAATGTGACTTACAATTACGCTATTTTCAAAATTTTCTTCCAGAAGATTTATTGAAAGCGTTATTTGTTACTCCGTAAATGACCACGTTTGAGTTGTTAGTAGGTAATAGTATGTAAAAGGTTAATGATTTCTATCATTCCTATTTCTTTAAGCAAGCATAAACCGAGAGTGTAGCGAAGTGAAAAATTACTTGAGAATTGTTGAGTACTAAATAAATATCGAGATTTGTATAATTATTTTCATAATAAAAGAAACTACATGTTCCATTCGGAATAATTTTTCGTTATTAAGTACACTAAGGACATAATATTTGAATAAGTTTTAAAGATATAAGTTGTTAATGACTAACTATTCTGAAATATTTTAGAAGAGGCACATAACATGATTTTGAGAGTTTGCAATTGATCTTTCCCACTGCATGCAAATAATTTTTTATCATTTATATATTGCGAATTTTTATACAATTTTCAATTTTGACGATTCATCTGCGAAAGTCAATTTTATTTAATTCGCAGTCAATTTCCTTTTGCTGCTTAGAGATTTTATTGCAGCCGAACTGAACGAAAATTGCTATTGATTTTTTGATAATATAAATGGTCTTCATTTTGCAAATGGCGTGACTGCATAATAATCCGCCGTTTAATCATTACATTATGCTTCCAATAAATTCTTGCGGAGAAAGACGATCGCGCAGTTTCTTAATCTGTAATCGATTGAAAGAACTCGCGGTATGAAGCCTGGAGCTGCAAAACCTGCTGATATTGGTTCTATGTTGCATGACGGCGCTTCTCCTGGTAACCCGACTGTCATCGAGGTATTTCTTGCGAAGAAAACCGTCGCAGTTCGCAAACCACCACGTTATTCAATGGATTCGGTAACCGCGAACCATTTTCTATTTCTAAAGTTGAAATTCCCCTTGAATTGGACGCCGTTTTGGCTCCCTCGGGAATATTACATACCAACGTAACGCGTGAGTTGAATAGTATTTCAACAACTGCTTTCTACAGAGGAATTCGGAAGTTTTATGGCTCTGCCACTTGGTGCATGGATTTCAAGAGAGAATATGCAGAAAGTTGACGGATAAAGTAGATTCTCGGAGAGTTTAATCCTTTATTAACTTAGCTTGAAAACTTTGTTGCCAGAGTCCAGAACGGTTATCATTTATAACCAAAGTGAGAAAAAATGCTTAAAGTGATTTTGATTGATAATTAATGCTTATAAACGATTGATTATAATGATTTTAATGATCATAAAATTCTGATCGTCGATAATGGTTATTCAATATATAATACCCTTATGGTTATCCGTAACCAATTTGTTATTTGAAACAAAAAACAATTATCATCATCTGTAATTATTATTTGTAACCAAAAACTATTTCTGCCATTTATAATGGTTATTGGTAATCAAAAGAATTTTAGTCATTTCGTAACCACTATACATAAAACTTCATTTTCTCTAATCAGTGGATTTTTTAAAATTGTCTTCGAAATTTAATGATAACTACTTTCTATGTTATTATAAATAAACTTAATTCTAAAATTGTCTCAACAGTAAGTTTGATCGGCAAACGATACACGTGTTATTAAACAATAACAATCCTTGTTTCTTACAACGTGGAAAGTGTGATTTACGCCTGTATGGACTGCTAACTCACTCATTTGTTTAATTGGTTGACAGTTCGTTGTTGAAAGCGTATAGAATTTAATATTGCTTATTTGATCAGTAAAATATTGATCAAACTTGGAAAACCAATTTGTCCTTCTCAGCTGACGTGATCAGTAGGTTTATTCTAGCAAGAAATTCGTTTGAGAAATTGTTCGGCAGAGCCAGAAGACAAATGAATGAGAAAAGGGACAACTAACCCCTAAAAAGTATTTGAATAAAAAGCCGCGGTCTCGGTATTCAAATACCGTTTCGGAACGATAAAGGGATGCAAGAAGAAGGTTCCATTGTATCGGATATCCGGTCTGAAGAGCGTTTCCAAGCGCCATTACAGATTCCACTAAAAGAGTGCGCGCCTTTGAATTCTTTTCGTTCGTTGAGCCGAACGTCCGCTCCCCTATCGATTCCTTTCGACGCGATGTATTAGTCCCCCTTCAGCCCCAACATTCGTATCGTTGGTCCACGCGATAACGATAGATTTTATTACGACTCGTAATACGTTCTCATTACAGGACGTGCTCGGAAGGTTGAATGGCGCATCTGGTGCGTGTGTACGTCGGTCTCGTAGGTCACTCCTCTCCTAACGAGTCGCTTGCTTTCCCATGCAAGCGGAATGGAAAGAAGATAAATTCAATCGATAAGCACGCTCTTCTTCCAGCCAGGAAAAAACGATTTAATAACGCGCCAAGGATTTATCCGGGACGCGAAATCTGCTATTCCGCTCGCGGATAATTAATTCTCCCCACGTATTTGTTGGTTTACCGGCGTTTACACCGTCTCGTTCAACTTCGGGATCGGCTGTCCCGATCGCCGCGGAACTTCGGCTCCGATATTTTCGAAACGATAGGACAGACGTTTTTCCGATCGGAAGGTAAAACGTCATACGCGCAAGTCTGATTCCATCGGATGTAATCTAATTTCACCTAATTGCGAGCTTTTCTGCCGGCTGCGCTCGTTGAAGGATGGCTCGCGTGCTTTACATTAAATGTCCGCAGTTTAATATCGCTGGGTTTGCGGTTGAAGCGTTTTCGTAAATTAACAGATGGACTGCCGGAAAACTCGATATTAACTTCTCGACGGCAATGGCTACGCCAATGCTGACGCCCACGTTGTTGGAAACTCCAATCAACTGCTTCTAGAAAACAGTGGAAGTGGCTAACTTTAACCCCTTCAGTGCCAAACAATGATATATATATAATTAATAATATATATATAATTAATAATATATAATATAATTAATAATATTAATAATATTAATATTATTAATAATATATAATATAATTAATAATATTAATAATATTAATATTATTGATCGCCAATGTTCGCAGTTGCACGAGGCAGATCGCAGAGACTCGATATTTTTAGGTCGCAGAGAATCATTCTGGCCGTGAATGGCGAATTGACAGGGTCCCCGAATATACGAGGAGAACAGCTACGACAGTGGTATGGTATTGCATCGGTGAGGCTTGTAATGGTATTCCAGATGGTCGTAAAGCTGTCCGCCATTGGTGGAGCCCCTGTCCACGAACAACATTCCAAGGGCTATCGATATCTAGCGTCCGTAGAGTAACGTCGAGAGCGCCGATCGATGAATTACATCGGACCCTCCCTGTTAACTACCAACGCCGCTTAACCGAATCACCCTTCTTTCCCCGATCGATACGATCGATTCGATTTGCAACGCCAGAAACTTGCAACCGACGCCCCATCGCACGATCGCTGATAAACCTCACCCCTTTGCTCATTCCGCGCGATCTCAACGGAATCTTCGACAAGTTTGGACCGTGCGAAAGTTTCCTTTACGGTGACGGTCGGTCGATTGATCAGGGGATGAATAAACAATGTCTCGACACTTTGAGTGCCGCGTCACCTGCGAATGGAAGACAGAATCATTTGCCTGCATTTGAACATACGTTTACTTTCGAGGTATTGCCGCGTCAGTTTTGGACACTGCACTGCCGTGCATAATTGTAGGCTCAAAGTAACAATATAAATAAACACTTAACAAAATGTCATATTTGTATATTTCTACTTTCTATTGTTTTTAAAAGAATCATATTTAAATATCAGATTTTAAACAGAAACAAAAAAAACAATATTCGTATATTTCTATTTTCTAAATATTATTTTTAATATAGCAATGTACAAATGTGGTGTCTTTTAACTTTATCTGTAAATATCATTAAAAATGCGAAAGTTACCACTGGAGACTCTAACGTGATTGTCAAGTTTAATAAAAGATGTAAAAATAAAATAGTAATTAATAAAATAGTATTTTTATCACCTAGAAATATAAATTACTTACGTCGTTGTTTGTTTAGTTGCACCGAATCGTGATTAGGATAAATTAATGTGATCATATTAATGTGCAAATACACAGGAATTATGTGTCGTATAGCTATTTAGATATTTATGCAGCCCAACCAACCGGTAAATGTTTAAATGTTTAAGTTAAATTTGGGACCACATTACCCATTATTATTATTAACGTTGTAATCAATGAAAGCATATGCCAATACGTGGAGTATCGTAGAGTCATAACTTCATCGAAATGAACTAAATTTTCACATCATCTCTATTCTAATAAAATAATATAGAGTCTCTAATAAAGAGAAAACGAATTTCTATTTTCTGAGAACCTGAATTAACAATGCGAGACAATTTTCAAGAAAAAAAAATCCTAAACACTTAGTTTCTGAAATATTTCTTTACGCGATATTCGTCAGGATTAAAATTTTCCAAAGAAATAAAAATGTCCCAATCCTACTTGCTTCGAAAATATTCTGCTCATTAAAAATGAATGTAGGAATTATTACTTATTGTCTTGTTATTGAAAACTATAGATAATTGAATTTTATTGTATAAAATAAAACGATATTTTTAAAGTAATAAACTTAAAAGTAATAAAACTTAAAATAATAAAAAATTCAATTTATTTAAATACTATGTGTATGTTAATGAATTTAAATAAATTGAATTTTTTATTATTTTAAGTTTTATTACTTTTAAGTTTATTACTTTAAAAATATCGTTTTATTTTATAAAATAAAATTCAATTAAAATTCAATTCAATTCATTAACATACACATAGCATTGTAATCGTATTGAAAATTCTTGCGTTGTTTATATTCTTCCCTTCGAGAGTCTCAATCTAGTATTGAAAAATACTAATTAATAAATTAATAATAAACAATATTATTCTCGAACCTTAGTAAGCAAATATTCTCCGTATTACGAAACAGTCTGTATAACCATCAATTAGGATCACGTATTTCGACAGCATCCCGCAGAGCAAGTCGCATTCGAATAAGATATTCAGGAATAATTGGAGTGGCGTAACGAGTGTTCGGTAAGTGAAAACACGAGGACAAAGAAACGTTCCGGTGGACCTCCGCCAGAGCAATAAAATGGTGAATTGATACGGATTCAGGGAGGCAACTCTGCCAGCGGTTTTATCGATTATTTATGATTTTCATTTCCGACACAAGTTGAGATTGCGATCGTAATTATAGAACGGAAGTCGGCTTTAGAATATTTCAATAGGCAATTGAAAGCGGTGTTGCTAATGGTGTGCTAATATTTCAGTTGTCCAGCTCGCAGACTAGCATTCTTGAGAGCATTACGACTATTTTAACGGGAACGAAATCAAGATACCAGTCGCGGTGGTTTTAATTAAGAGTTACGTTTGCAAAAGTCAAACACGCTATCTCTATCCGAATTAGAATTGTCCGTGCTAATTGTAAGGGACAGGAGCCAAACAGAAATGTCTTCCCTCCTCTGATAATTTTGGAAGGTTGGGTAAAATATGTCGATATTCTTAACTTCTTTAAATCTTTTTACTGTTTCAAATAGCATCTACCCAATTTTACCTTAAATGTGTGAAATCCGAAGTTTTGTCTATGCAACGTAAAACTGACATCCGATCAGCTCTTATTCGAGTGCAGAAAGTTCCAAACGCAACTAGTACAACACAAATTAAACCCAATTTAACCTTAACCTCAGCCGAACACATGGGGAACATCTGACAGTATCCAAAAGACACTAAATTAATTAAACAAAATCTCACAACTTCGTGTTGAAGTTTACCTAACCCCATAAATATTGTTTATGTCAAACTCGAATTCGACGGGCGACGTCCGACGTAAATTTTAATGCTTAAAAAACCATATAAATTTCTCCTAATTGTTAAAAAATAGTTATTATAATGTATATACATTCCCTTGCTTTCTTATATCTAAAATTGTGTCATTATAGGTACAATGATTTACTAGAAAATAGACAATATTAAGAAAGTATTGAAATGGTGTGTAAATCTTGTTCACAATAATTTAAATTATGTTAAGAACTTTTTTCTTAATTTCATTGTAACTTAAAAAGGATATTTAAAGATTTCTATCTGATATTAGCATTACTTTATTAATTAATTCCATATATAGTCCTCCCGCGACGAGAAGGCTCTTCCGTGCTTACATTCCCCCTCTTACTAACTTCCCCACCGCCGCAGTTAGTAAGAGGGAGAAAATAAACGCAAAGATGCCTTCTGGTCGCGCGAGGACTATGCAAATAAAGTAATACCCACATTTATAAAAATATATTAAATGGAAACAGAAATATTGTTGTTTTATTTTACGATGACTCCTAACATTCTCTGAAAATAATTCGCAAGTCAACGAGTTAAGCGAATTGAAACCGGAAAGTTGAAATAGATCAAAATAATTGCTTCTTCAATCCTTTTACAGGCTATAAATCTTAAGAATACAGTCCGCTCGAATATGTTACGGCACGAATTCATTTCTAAATCCCACTGAAGATTAGTATCACTGATACAGACACGACTGATGCGTCAATCGACGCGATTAATTAAACAAAAGGACTACGAGACGGAACTTTTGCTGAATAGCTTTGTGAGATTAACGTTTCCCTCGCGCGTTGCGAAACAGCGCGAGCGATCTTAATAAAAAGGAACCGGGAGGCGTGGAAGTGTCTCTTGCTACAGAAAGTCAAAACGTCCTTTCGGATTTCAGCGTAATCCTTCCGTTTCCAGAACACCGCATAATTCGGTTGGGCAAGATTCAAACTGCATCCGTTACGGGACTTTCGTTGCGGATCTAGCGTACCGTGACGCCTTTCCGCGAGCGGAGCTTTGGCGAAAAGTATAATTGGGACCGGTGGACAATTCTGTCGAGAGGTCCTCGTTAAGATTCTTCTTTAAAACGAGACTCGATTCGTGGAAGTTCCTGTTCAAAGAGAGAGAGAGAGAAAAAGGAACCCTCGTCGGGACATCTTTCTTTCCGCACACGTTTCTCCTCCCTTTCATCCTATTTAATAACTCGTCGATTGTATTTTTCTGTTGTATTGTTTCGAGGGTCTGCTTAAAAATTGAATAATCTCGATGTATTTACGCGACGGACATTTCGCTCCTCGTATTTCATGCGGAGGACTTTGTTTCAGAAAATTATGAATTTAGAACGAATGATTTCTATGCAACGGCGAAGCTCGTGGTTCAAACACCGTTCTAGTTTTAATTAATATTGGATTTATGTAGCTCGATTATCCAATTATAAACATATATTTCATAACAATTCTAAAACTGAAGATTATATTTCCACCAAAATGATGGGACATTGAAAAAATGCAGTATATAATGAAGCAAATAAGTTCGCTTAATTGTTACGTAGACAATAATTAATTATCATATGCGATATTTCAATCTTTAGACAAAACTGTATGAAAAATGGAGTATAAACGCCTCGATATGGAAAAATTAAAATATCTGCATTCTGTCACTTTTATAAATTGAGATTATTGGGACATACCTTCTCAAATTATTAAAAACGAAAGATAACGTTTTTAAAAGAATTGGGCATTATTCGAATTGTTTCGAATAAATATCTATCCAAAATTATTTGAATGAAGTTTTTTAATTGGACATTTTATTTGAATAATAATATTTCATTATTCCGAATAAGTTATTCCATTTATTCGTCTGTATTTACCTTTACGTAATCTTGTAAAATGATAGTGGTACCAATACATTCTATTATGCACATACATTCTGAATCGGTTTAATTTTCACAAAACAGTTATCTTTACAACGACTACATTTTCAGATGCAACATTCGAAAGACAGTAGATTGTAAAAACTAACAGAGAAGAAATTAATAAATAAATTATGAAAAAAGCACTTTACATGTTATAGTTTTATTAATAATTATTTACTAATTACTTACTATAATAATAAATACTTATTCGAATAAAAGATACCTTCTTATTCGAACGAATTTTTAATCGAATAAATTTCTATACTTATCAATTGTTTGTCCAACTCTGGTTTTTAACAAAGAACTAGATATGATGCTTGAATAAGAGAAAAACAACGTTGAGATATCGCAACAAAATTAGTAGATAAAAGCTTTATAGCAATAACATTAAACAGTACATACTGGACATTGTAGGTCATTGTATTTGGTTAATTATCTCTTCAGATGGAGTAACATTAGAATTAGTTAGACATG
>CM052166.1:1461885-1474745 GCA_028455555.1 Augochlorella aurata | reverse complement strand
TATATTTGATATACATATATCAGGGATATTTAATTATATTTGATATACATATACCAGGGATATTTAATTATATTTGATATACATATATCAGGGATATTTAATTATATTTGATGTACATATATCAGGGATATTTAATTATATTTGATATACATATATCAGGGAAATTTAATTATATTTGATATACATATATCAGGGATATTTAATTATATTTGATACACATATCGGACGGATGGTATCATCGGGCAGGGGGTGATTCCATGTGCGAAAATAATTATGAAAGGAAGTATAACATTTGTTTGTTTAGGAGTTGTTCTTTTTGGAAAAGATGGGTATAAAGTCCGTCAGGTTTACGAGCCATAGTATTCGCAAGTAGAATCGATGTGTCAAGATCGGACATGTAAGCGCTTTTCTATTCAAAATCACGCGAATTTGTCGAATTTTCAAGCTTACCTTTTTCATCTTCCGATATTTTCAAAACGATCATAGTTATTAATTAATATAGACCGATTAACATGTCTGCGCATGGTTCGACGTTTCTACTTCGTGTATATACTAATGTTGACGTAATTTAGAGTTTCAAAACTTGACTTTTCTAAAAACCACCTGTTGTATGAGCAATTTTACTTTACATTCTCAATTTATGTTAATGTTTTATGTTTTCAAGAGTCATGTTCTTTTCGGTTGTTCAATGAATGCTAGGCAATACTTTTCCTGCACAGAATTTTTGTCTACGTTTTTAATTTCTTATTAATGTTCTATAATATTTATAGTATTACAAAATAAAAACATACTTCTCCTGATTGAATTACTTAAAAAGTCATTTACAGTATCTCATCTTATCTTCTCGTCTTCTTCTGCGACATTAAACATGAAATTTTTAATGACATTTGCATAAATTCGTACATAAATAAAAAGATATTACACCATCTAGGTAAATGTCGTGGGGCTATACGTTACTACGCCATCTGTTATAACTGTTACATCAATCTTCTTAGATTGTCTCTTTTGTACCATATCTTTCTTGTTCGCGAGATTTACTGCAGTCTTTTCGGTGAACACAATTGCAACAATCTTATCGTGTTACTCGTTAACAAATATTGTAAATCGACTTATTCTGTTCCGAGGCTATTTTTAAACGAAAGCATTGTACACTGAAGGGTTTTTATCTGTAAATAAATAAATAAATAAATAAAATCAAACCAGTATTGTTTCTTTATTAATTTAAATAGTATAGGTCCTACTAAACCGATTAGGGACCATAGGAGCAACGCGAATGCAAATACTCTTTGTATAAATAATTGTTCTAATAAATTCTGCTCTTAATTTATCAGAGCATTAGAAGATTGATACATCATGTTAACTGTTTCAATACATTACAGACTGTCGTCAGGCCTTGATGTAAAGGGTGCTTAAAGGCCATTTATTTATGCAGGGTGTTTCCTTTATTATGCCACGGAGCTATAATTTTCGACAGAAACTAGTTATAATGACGCATATAAATCATTCTATAGATCATTAGAGCCGGCAAGTTACTTGTTACAGTTACCCCGTGATAATTAGTGTTTCAGCAGTCGGTATTAAATTCTCCCGTTGACAATGCTCCGCTGTGCCCCTAGCGCTAAATCAAAGACAAGATGTACCACAAATTATTTGCGGTAGTATTGCGTCCTCCGAAGTTGTTCAGTCGCGTGCAACTTCGCGTGATTTACGTTTATATGCGTACCGCGACCATTTTGCAAACCATTGAATAACTTGTCACTTTCGGCTATTGGGTTCTTTTTTCTCTAAGCACAATTCACGGAACCCGTTTGATGAATGAATTCATTTCGGAAAGCAGGAAAAAATTCAATCTCGCGGTATCTGAATTTCTCGGTGCAAACAGGCCAAAATGCATTCGCGAACTTGCCATTGCTCTGTATAACACGGTTCTGGAGCGGCGATTGTGTAAATCGGAACGAATGTGTTGAAACTTTCAAGGAAGTAGATTTTCTTTATATTAAATCTGTGAAATTTATAAATGGCGGGAAAATAAATCGTGCCAACATGTTGTAGAATTAAATGATTTTGACAATACTGAAATAATTTTATATTTCGTTTTATATTTCGTGAAATGTGCAATTGGATCAGCGAGGGTTTTTCTTCTTTTAATTTGTAGTAGAGTAGTTTTTAAATTGTTTATTAATATTAAGTACAGCGTTGGAGTGTTCAAGTAACATTACGGTGATCGTTTTTCCTAATTTAATGTTTCCATCGTCTTCGTCTTTAAACTTAAAGTGAACTAAAGTGACTCAAACGAAATTCAAATATATGCGATTTCAATAAAAATTCGAGAATATAGTGAATTTTTATTTTTGTTGCTCTATTTATTACTGGGATAGGACAACTCTTTCGTTAACAAACATAATTACTAGATTGCGGATTTTATGCATTTGTGTCAAACGTGAGTGTAATAGAATATATTACTTTCGATCTACGAAAACGTAATAACGCAAGATAACGTAATCAATTTTGAAATATATATTTAATATGAATAAAAAATAGTACGAGTATAGTATTAAAGTAGCAGTGTAACCTATTATTGTTTTAAATCTGTCAGAAACAGATCAGGATCACTTCACGCTGTTCATATATTGTCACGCGTGGATGGATTTCATTGCTATGATTTTCCACGTGATTTTACGTGACGTGACATTAGCACGTGGAGCATAGATTTCATACTATGTCAAATGTTTCTAATTCGTAATTTAAATTCAATCACATCATAATTCGTAATTAATGCAATTGAATTACTCCGTATTATATAATTGTACTCCTATTGAATTACGAATTACATTGTAATTTAATCGAATGGAGATCTGAATTACGAATTACAATGTAATTCAGTTATATCGCAATTGAATAAGTTTGAAATTATAATTCCTTGAATAATTTAGCTGTAATTCTGCGCAACTCTGATTTTAATGATCATCTCTTTCACAGTCGATTGTTACTCTTGTAAGTGAATTATAAAGACCACCGTTAAAAAATATGGAATTTCAACATCCACTTTCACGTTCTCTATCTACTTTTCAACGTATCAGTTGCGCCGCCGTAACAAGAAAAGTTCGCAATTGTGCGGCGTTTCATAATAAAGTACTTTCAACCACAATCGGTTCCCAAGGTCCGCGTAGATCTCGCCTCGAATTTTTGAAATCATCCGATCGCGCTCCGCGAGTGGACGCGCGAAAGGTTCGAACGTCGGTTTCGATTCATTAAATTTCCCTATTCACGATGACTTGTCGGCGCGGTCGGCCAATCCCTTGGCCGCGGATCGGCAAAAAACGTGTGTTACACGTCGATTAAAATTGTTGTGCCGGCACAAAGGACAGCGAAGAAACAATATCAAAAGTGGCTGCGCCGAGAGGAGGCAGGGTGCCTTATCTCGGCCGATATCCCGCTTGGTGAAACGAAACCGCATACGCCGCCAGCCCTTTACGTTTGTCGTCCGCCGGCCACGGCTAGTCACTTTCCAAAGAGAGATCGGAGCCGATAGGTTCGGGCCATTGCATCGCGTATGGCCGCTGCTCCGACTGAATGCCAATTATCTGATCCCGCGTATTGGCCGATGGTACGCGGGTATTCGGATGCAACGTACGCAGGAGCAATATCCAGATGATTATCGTGCAGCCTTCGCGGCACACAATCTTCTGACCGGATCGTGGAGCGTGCCATTATGCGCGGCATGCTCGCGGTGTGCCTGCGCGGACCGATTTCGGGGAAGCTCGCCGCGGTTCGAGCTCGTTCCTTTCCACCGTGAATTACGTTTTACGTTTTATTACGGCCAACCGTAGCTTGCGCGGCTCCGCCACGAAAAATCGAAGCGTATTTTATTACCGTGGCGAACGTTTGATTCGTTACCGATAGCGGTCTCCGTTCTTGATTTCTGTTTCCGTTCTCTCGTCTGGTTATCCGCACCGCTCCGCACCGCTCGCATGTGAATATTGAATAGGCTCGCGATAGGATACTTAGGGTAATGGGGAATTCCGCGTGCGGTTTTCATTTCGATCTCGATGACCCATCGAAAATCATTCTATTCGTGCATCCGCTCCCAAATCGCTAAAACTTGGACGAAACCGCAGAAATTTCAATGAAAGTTTTAACGTTTCGTCTGGGGACGTCACACGGAAAGAGCGTCGCCAGTGAACGATGCAAGCAAGATGCACGAATCGTTTTCGTTATGGATGGTTGAAAAGCAAATCTGGAAATCTAAAAATTGTATTTTATATTATTCGCAGCATTGCTATTTTCTTGCAGCTAATTTGCAACATCCTTATTCATTTCCAGTTTCGGTTTGATGGACTTACGCAAATTGGATTTGGAGACGGCCATATGTATCGTTGTGTGTTATTTATTTATTTAGTTGATTGGTTAGTTAGTTAATTATTCATTTATAGAACCCTTTAGTACAAAAAGAAGAATAAAATAAAAATTATACGAAAGAAAATATTATCGCTTATAATGGTCAGTAAAAATAATTATTGTACAATATGCTGTAATGATAGTTTTAAACTTCTTAGGAATTGTTTAATTATATCTGTTTTTGCGTGCACAGTTCTAACATTAATCGTTCTATGTATACTATTTTCAGAAACATAAGTTGTACAATGGATTGCAAAATCAAATAGAGTGTGATCCCTTAGATATTTATAAGGAGATTACATATTGATTTAGGATATTGATTTCATTGGAAAATCGAAGCGCGAGTGTGTATAAATATCATTTATACATACAAAATGAGAGTTTAAAAGTCAGAGTTTAAATATTGCCTTAGATCGTCGTGCAGTTTTTATGTCGCAAAGTGTGCATAGTCAGACTACTAAGTTATAAATAAATAATTTCGAAGAAACTATATTAATCTTAATTCTATAAAATGGATTCTATTCTAGAAAGTATATAGAATATTTATAAGTACTAAAACATTCAAAATTCTTAATGGTTACGTTGTAAAACTGCAAAATGCATTGAAGCAAAGGAGAAGTGAAACTTTGTCTTTTATGATACTTTTATCTTTCAGTATTTTCAAAAATTAGCTGCCGAGAGATATCTATTTTGTCGTAGAATACCTTTTTATAATACAAGGTATCTACTCATGTCATCACTGTGAAACATGTTTCCTGTTAAAGATATGAAATTGTGCAAATTCATATTGCACGATTTTGGATGAATTTATTAACAGTTACGAAGTAATATTTAACAAATGTCTTGTTAAATATTTTCACGAAAATTTGGGAAAATGTACGTCATAGAAAAATGATGGACACATATTTTTTGTTACCTGTCTACGTTCACATTGAAGGGTTGAACATACCCCTCGAAATTGGAGCTCGGAGCCTGTTAAATTCATTCAAATACCCGTTCGCCACATTGAATCGGCAATTCTCTTTTCTGAAATTTTAAATTCAGATTTGAACTCGGTAAACAGCGGCTCATCTCATAAAATCAAAATTTTATTCAACAATTGCGTGAACCTAGAGCCGAATAAAAATGTATTCCTTTAATAGTTTTAATCAATTGAAAATAATATAACAGTGTTCTGAAATTCTTCCAATATTTTCACTATTCTATATTACCAATCTTTCTGGAAATCGATTAACTTTTATAAAATACCTGTCTTGTCAGTTTCTTGAAATATTAAGTTTAGATTTCCAGTCATCGACTATGAAAATAGTAAAACAGAAATGTTCAATTAAACAAAGAATCGTCTTCAAATTTTGACCACGTTTCGGTGATTTCAGACCACCGAGCGTCGCGTCAAGTTAGCTTGCGTTTCGCACAGTTTCCCACCGATTCGCGTTATTACCGAGTCGAACGAAATCGTTATTCGCGTCTCCTCTCGTCCCGACTTCTCCAGAGACGCGCGAACCTTTGTGATTTCGCCACGCGCTCTCCGCGATACCCGTAGTTACCCTCTAACGGAATCAGATGACAATAATTGGAACGCGATGGCACGTAGTGGTCCTCCGATCCGATGCTACATTCCAATGAGTCTCGACCGTAATGTCTTCTGTCATTTTGCTGCGACAGTGGTACACTAATTATACGCTGATACCATCGGGCCAATTAGTTTCGTAATTACGCTCTATGGCGACGCGGCGCGCCACGAATTTCCGCAGTCTTGGATTTCAACTTGAGTCGCTCGTTGCCGCTCGAATTTCAACATAAACGGTGAATTCTAATTTCCTGCGTTTCAATATTACTCGGGATCGCAGCCCCTCGAGTAATCGTCGCCTGCAATAATCATCCAGACCGGGTGCGTTAAATAAGTTAATAGGCCGCCGACCATAAATTTCCGGACACTTACGCACTTGCGAATATCGTTTAAGTATCTCACCAATACAGCTTATTTTACAATACTGCTTTAATTGCTTAACACTTAAACAGTCATGGTGAAGATCTCAAGAATTTCATAAAATTGAAGTATCTTGTATAACACAATTAAATTGAAATTGTAAAGCAAAGTTGTACGATATTAATTACTTTTTCTACATTCTGACCACTTGCGAATCTTATTAAAGTTAAGAAATTATAATGGATTAGCGTAAAAATTAGAGTTAACAAATTGAGTTTTAAATAATCCTATTACCTATATATTTATCTCTCTAATTCGATCATCTACGCCAGCAATGCAAGTTTGTATATTGAAAGCAAACAGTTGACTTATAAAAATAGCCACGTGTAATTAGAGTTTATTTGTGTGGAATTTGTGTAGAATTAAATTTCGTGGTCAATACCATTTGCTAGATTAAAAGATAATCCCGAATTCGCATTGTTCCTGTTACAAACGAAATAAACTTTCTGAACGACTTAATATTTCATTCGTTTCTGCAATAAACTGCGATTTGGCTGTTTTACTTGCAGTTTCGTATATTGAACTGCAGTGCGATCAATGAAAAATAAAAAATAGCATCGGGAAATTGTTGACAATATAAAGAAACTTGCAGAAATATTGAAATGGGAAACATTGATTATAATAAATTTATTAAGTTCTATATTTTGTATCCACAAATTTCCAGATTTATTAATATTTCTTAAGCACAAGAGACAATCAGTTACTTTATCTTTTGTCACACTATACATATCAATTAATTAATTAATATCAATTGAATAAAAAATTAATATATCAATTGAACCTTTGTTTCTTTATTTTATTCTATTTTATTCGAATTACACCAATTATTCTAGTTGCAATCGTTTTGGTTAATAAAAAATTATACATGTAAGGACTTCCCTATCTTTCGGCTGATTTAATGTTCTTTTTTTATTGCTTTCGTGCTTGCAATGGACTTAATGCGAGCAACGAAAAGCATTTGAAGAATATAAAAGAACTATTGCATTATTTTCAGCTAATTAAAATGATTAATACATGAATCTGTATCTTAACATCCGTTGTAGACAATTTGAATCTCGTGCATTTCTTCACATTTCGTCGGATAACTCTCCAACATCGTCAATGTGTTCATTCGTGCGTAACATTTATCGTAATCTTTATGCAAAACCTGTATCGATAAAACTGCGAATCGTGTTGTGGATGTAACTCGAAAGCTAGACGGTGTCGATTATAAATTCTCTTCTAAACTAACGTACCATCGGTAATTTATTCTTGCTTCGAGACGTGTTCAACGATAGTCCCTATTGGCCGCATTTATTCTGGTTCTAACCTCGTGTTCCATTGACAAGCTGCCGAAATAAATTCAATCGTTTGCACGCAGAATCGGCGTGTTGGAAGTTGCCCGACCGGAATCCGACTCGAGCCCGACGAACGGAGATAGAATATCGTTCGTAGCCAGTCAGTGCTACCTTCTTAGAGTCCAATATACATGATCTATTACGTGTTCATGCATATCTCGTTAAACGCGAGCCGCTAATGACTCTTGAATTTATGCAAATCGCATGCATGTACGAAATTAATCTCGATAGGACGTTCTTAAAGCAAATACGAACGTGAAGTCTCCGTCTCGGGGAAGTTGGTAATTAGAAGACGAGAGGCAGAGGCGGTGGAGCGGGGACAAGGAAGAGGTAAGAGAGTACGATTACAGCGTTAGTGGCAATCGAATCGACGTTGTGATATATGTAGTACACCGGTGAAACAGATGTGCGAACACGGCTTATCCGCGGCTTGATATTCATAGAACAATCAGGACGTAATCAAGCGTAACATAATTATCGCCAGCGGCTCGAATGAATCTTGGGCGAAAGGCGACGACGCGAGTGCTATACGACGCCGCGGATCCTGCTTGGACAAGAGCCTCCAGCAACCGACCGGGTTATCAACGGAGTTGAAAGCCCTGAATGCGCCGTGCCGGGGCCTTCTCTCGAATTTTTCTCGTTTCGCGATGGAAATTAATGTCTCAAGAAAACTCAGTCGAATTAATGATCAACAATTACAGCGACTTTTTGCCGGGCCGTGTGCGATATTAACGAGCCGCTACGCGGAGTGTAGATAACCGATGATTAATAGCTCCCGCGTCAAGCCATTACATGTCACTGAATTCAATTACGAGTGTCCGTGTTTATCCGTATTGAATCAATTCTGTGTACGCCCCGGTGCTACGCGTTTTAAAACTACGTCGTTCCGCGGCAAAAAATCTAATTCGAAGTTCACGATAATCGTAAATTTGGTACGGGCCGAGTTGGTTAACGTTTCAACCAAACATATCGTCGTTGGTTTCAACGAGGAAACGTCTCGCGAAAATGATCATTGACGTTTTCTTAAACAGGGTGTCGTATTTTTGTTTGGATAACGCTGTAAACAATTCAATCATGTATAATAGGTTGTCTGAAAAATGATCTTCAGAGTAGTTACACAGAAAATGATTATTTTAGATTGTTACGTATCTAGGCTACTAGAACGTTTCAATGCTAAACGCTGTTGGATGCCAGCCTGATGTGACACATAACTATACAAACATATTTGCTTCTGTGACAGTCATCCTCGCAATAGTTATCCTTTCCCTAAATATTTCCTATTTTCCTCTGTTCCTATCTTATCTTCAGCCGCCTAAAACTTACCCCTTAAACTCCGAATCATCCTTGCTCTATCTCATCCCCACTATTCCTATTTTTTTCCCCTTTAAAAAGGACTAAATCCACCCCGCAAAGTTACACACTTGGTTCAGGACTGTCATACTGTAGACGTGAAAATTAGATCTTAGTCGCATATTCAGTGTAAAACACGACCTCACCACACACGTTGAAAATCTTTATAATAAAACTCTAAGTTCTATCAAATTTTCGTATATTTCACAATATCGAATATTTTGTTGAACGTGTTAGTTTATTGGCCGGGACGTTACAGTAATGAAAGTATGCCGCCTTACACAGAAAAGTATTTATAATCTGGAAGTTTAATGTTGGAAATTTTCGAGTGCAATGATTGAAATAATATAAGAGCATTATTAAAATCTTATAATCTTTTCACTGTTTTGTATTCCACCCTCACGTGTCTCTGATAACTTATTGTCTACTTATGAACACATCTGATTTGTATAAAAATATCTTCTCATGGATGATGTTGAAAATGAATTTTTATATATTCTATTTTTCGTTTTGTACACTACGTCGAAAACTATAACGTTTCACGAATGTTTCTCTCGCAATAACGTTGCAAATAAATTCTTAAATGCTCAATGTCACGAAGCACGCGGTTTCGCGATAAAGAAGATAAAATTGTCATGTTTACTCGACGTTGGAAATGAAGAAGTCGCTTCATGCGAAAGTCTCTCGTGTCATACAGCTTATAGATAATTGTTCTCGGAGCACTGAAACGGAAATACGGCTAATTGCAAGATAACAATATTACCAAAAGCACGTTACTAGCAGAGAAATTAGGTATCGCACTGCTACTTAGCTATTTATTAATCAAGTTCTGTTACATCCGTGACTTCATTTGCGTTCGCGTAGACGGCGAACGATGTCATCTTCTCCGCCTGTGTGCAACAACTTGCAGTGCGCAGCAGCCACGAGCCAGTTACTCCAATTACTGACTTCATTACTTTGCGCGGTAACACGTAAGTACATTGAGGGTATTCAAGCAACCGATCATTCAGAACTCTCGTTCCAACGTTGAGTGACTCTTAAATATCGTGAAGTTAATCTCGTTCTTTTCTTTGCACGCTATCTTTTACTCTCGTTCGTATTATCTGGAAAATTCGTGTTTGATAGTTACTCGTTTCTCCAAGAGAGAAGCATTCATCGGTCTGTAGACTGCGTACGTTTATGCAAAATAAAACATGTTTTTTCTTTCTTTAATAATTTTTGCAAATTCAAATCAATAGAACAAAATACTCCTAATTAATAATATTCCTTCATATTTGCCATTTATTTAATATTTAATATTATGAATTTTTATGAAAACGCATAAAGTCGGCAGTCTTATTTGAAATGACATTGTTTATTATTTGAAATAATTATAAAATAAAATAACATGTCATTTGAAATAATATTTCAAATAATGTTTTATTTTATAATTACATGAAATAATTATAAAGATAAATTTCATGTGTGGGACTATTTTATAGCTTTTTGCTTTAGAAAATATGTTGCTTCAATTGTTGTTCCAAATAATGGTACTTGAAATAGCAGCCTGAAATAAAGCATTTCTAACAGTTGTTTACTATTTCAATTTCAAATCAAATTTGCCCAGGTCTGCTAATGATCAGCTAATGGGCTAGCAACGAATCTATTACACTGTATTACATCGTAGCTCCCTAAACTTCATTTTCAATAACTTTCGCTTTAAAGTATTAATTATTCCACGACCCAGTTTCATCGTCAGACGCTTAACAAGATGGCGCCTTAATAGCGTACCGTAGGCAGACAGAAATATTTGATAATTTTCTTTCGAAGGCACGTTTCGAAAAATATTATAAACGAACGAGGATTTGAAAATTCTTTATTAAATGTTTGACACAATACTTTTCTGGTACGTAGTTATAATAACCTAGTGTATCTTTTTAAAATTATTAATGTTCATATACGCAGTCTACAAGTGCCGTATTTTATTAACTTACATATTCCGTTCTTCCCTGCAAACTGTGTTCTCTATTGCAACTAAACACATGTATTTCCCAATTGTGTATTAATGGATTTATATTATTTAATGCCCGTATAACGAGCAAATAAATAAATAAAAATATAAATAAATTTTATAGAAGAAATAAATGGATGTTAAATAAACGAATAATTGCGAAGCCGATATAATAGTTTAGAATCGAGTTTCATTGAAATGTGACTCATCAGATTGGATATAATTAAAAGAATCGTTCCTAGTGAGTAAAACGCGTGGAGAAGATCAAAGGTAAAGCTGGATTTGATAATCGCAATTCTAGAATCAACTTTGTCGTTCGAATGAAATGAAAGCAAAACCGGGTATTAGAGAATATAAAAACGTTTAAAGGTACGGATGACATTGCAGATGATTGCATCGGGCCGCCTTTGTGTTCACCCTCGTGAACGAGCTAGCAGTTATGCAACTCGACGATATTGCATCGTATACATGGGAATGGCGAATGCAATCGGGGATCAAAATGGCGGCAAACGTGAGAGCCGCACACATGCATGCGTCAAAAGAATCCTTTTTTTAGTTTAGTTTTTTTTTCTAGCGCGAAAAAAGTTACAATTTGAAATAATGCGAAAGCATTGTAGCCGCGTGAACGTCATTTCGCTCCGCGAAATTCTTCTGTAGTGCGATTACCGTCCGGAGAGTCGTTTAATTTTCGTTTAATTCTCTTTTTATCAGAGAGCCCGTAGTAATTCGATCGTGGAGATCGACTATTTCCAATCTGAATGTTTAGGTACAGATTAGTCGCAAGATCGTGCCATTCAATTTCAGTCTGCAGGAGCAATTTAGTCGTGAAATCTGGAAATTAATGAAACGTTCAAGACATTGATCGAGTTCTATTAACACTTTACCGACCGGTAGCCTATAAATTGGCTTTTTCCCTTGATCAATAATTTGTTATCTATTATTGAGATAAATGTGTTAGATCGTACTAGCTCAAGCTTCAATATTATTATATAATTTTTTAAATATTGAGTACCTTTCGCGATTAATAAAATAAATGAAATCAAAACAGAAACGAAAATTTAACATTCAGCTAATTATTTACGGCCGAGTGACCGGTCGGTAATGTGTTAATTTAATCCTTTTATCAACAGTTAATATTAGATTATTTTCTATCATCTTCCTTCCGATAATTTCGCAGCGAGTCGTATTTAAGTATTAGGCGTAAAGTTTCGGAACTTCTAAAAATTGTTTATTGATTACCAAATTAAACATCAACAGAAAGACAGTTTCAAGTTCCAAAAATTAACAAAGCTACATAATTCTGTTACAAATTACAAGAAATATGTTTAAAGCGTATGTCGAGAATGTTTTATTTAACTCTGATTAATAGATTGCGAATTCTATGCATCTATGACAAAGTTTACCTCGTGCAGCTTGAAATTGGGACATTAAATGAGTTTAAAAATGCCAACAAATTATTTTTGGTCAATTAAAATTATTGAAGAAAGGGAAACTTCTCCTTCTTCGGAAACATTTTATTTTGAATAAAGATCACCATCTTTTCATCAATCTTTCGCATCACTGTGCCTCATTTTCTACTGTTTCTGTGTAATGTTTTATTATTCGTCGAAGACAAGACAAAGACAATCTTATTTCGATCTTATCCAAGTGTTTCATCTTTACAGAAGGAATTTATAACAATTTAGTAAGACGGTACAATGAAGTACTCCACTTCTCAAGTACTTCAAGTAAAATGAAGTACTTCACTCCATCTGCTCCATTTGTTGAATGACTTTCGCAGCAGATTTTCACGTAA
>CM052166.1:1447036-1461785 GCA_028455555.1 Augochlorella aurata | reverse complement strand
TTGAAGCAGAATGTACAATCGACTACGAGGCCTCAACGTGAAAGAGTTACAACGGAAGGAGAGTATTACACTGGTCCGATAATTCTAAATATTATTTAGAGATCGTACCTATGCGAGGAACACGAGCGCATTAGGAACGATATAGTCAACGTTCCAGTTAATGTTCAGAACACGTGGTCCGTGTATCCTGTGCCTCGTTTCCGGCAATGAACGGTATCGCTCGATTCGAGAGCTACAATATGACGCAGTGAAGCGTGATGGTACTGAAGCGCTGGTGATCATCTCTTAATTCGATTAATTCACGTAAATGGTGATTCATTGTGTTCAATATATCATATACAGGATGCTTCACTTGGCTTGTCAATTTATAAGATCATACGTTTTTTTGACCGCCACTTTGGAAACGCAACGAGTGGATATGTGTCGATGGCAAACAACGCGAACAGATTGGTGATGCCGCGATCACGGGAAAATGTTTTTGATATTCTCGGATATAATATAAATTTCTTTTTTTAATGTTAGTTCTAGTCGCTTTCACTAATTCTAAATATTACTTAAATTGTCATTCATCTGTGATGAACAGATTCGCGATTCTGCGTGCGAAATAAACATTTTCCGAGTCAATTTTGTGAGAAAGAGAGAATAAATAAAGATTAATTTCTTTCTTTCTTTTTTTTCTTTATTTATTTCTCATACAGCTTTTTGCTGCGCCTATTCACCTGTCTCTAAGGATCGGTCAGAAAATGAAGTTGTCGTCATCGATTAAAACAAACATTTGTCAAATAGAAATTTCTTTCTTCTTTCAACCGTTTCGGTAAGTTAAAATTTCTACATAGATTATTTTAATATTATCGTTCTTTTAAATTTCAGTTACCCATTTTTATTATAAATGCATAATCTCTGCAGTTTAGAGATCATTATATGGATCAGTGTGCACTACTATACGTGTTTGTCCACAACCGAAGTTGCAAATAAGTTGGAAGTAAAAAGAAGGAAATTGAAAGAAAAAGAGAATGCGAGGAATGAGAGAAATAGAAAAATATAAAAGAACAACACAAAAACGATTTAAAGTATAAGTAAAATAAGATTACTTTTACGTTATCATTGTAAACAAGGACAACATAAGGGAACAACGCAAAGACAATTAGAAAGTAAACTAGGACTACTTTTATCTTATATCATTAAATATTATAAGACCAATATTTCCAAATATTGCAAAGTAAAATACAGAAAAGCGAAATGTTTTAAAATGTATTGAAATGTATTAAATTTTTCAGGTGGCCGGAACTAGTTTACAATTGGCCAAAAACGGTGAAAAATGCTCATTTTACTATTTTTCTACCGCAATAATTCTTTAATTATTTTGTTATCCTATTGCAAGTTGGTTAACAAAACGAAAGGCATTCGATAATATCTCGAAACATTTCCTACGTGATACAAGACTTCACGAATACTTGCATTGAAATCCATATAAATCCTTAACGCGGTTATGGCCTTTATATCTGCACTATTTGACGCGTCCGTGATAATGATTTTCAATCGGAGCCTGCGTAGTTTTCCTTAGGTCTTGCGAGGTGTAGTTTCGACTTGTATGGCAGAGCATAGTGACTGTAAATCGTGATAGGGGCGTGCAATACGGGTTTCGCAGTCGCCTGGTATAGACTGAATCGAAGACCTTCTCTTGTATTATGTATACATATATTCCCTGTGAACTCAATATATGTATTGCTGTTCGCGTTTAGCCTCCATTCTCTGTCCCATCCGGGCATCTCCTAAATTACGTTCGTTCGCAATCGTGATTATTAATTTTTGATATATTATTTCCATCCCCGGCACTAACGAATTTTCGATACCGAAACAAATTATTCGCCTCCACGTGAAACCGAGCAACCGGCAGAACAAATATGCACGCGTTTGCTTGACAAAATGAAAAGTTTTGCTCGTGAACATCTGCATTTTTAACGTATTGATATTAAAAACTTCGGTGCGCTTTATAATTCAGCAAAATAAATCAAACGATTTTTATTTGGAGATCGTTATTTCGTTTCCGGTGATTAAGCAAAACTTTTTATATAACGATATCGATTAATTCAAATAATTCTGTGTGCACAAAATAAAAATAACTATGTCTAGAATAGCGAATGAGAAATAAATGAGGATATCACTTTTTCTTTTGCTGAAAAATTTCGACTCTGTTGTGAACCTTAAATCCACCATATTTCATTAAACATATTACTCTGTATGTTGTTATTATAAAAGTTATGCTAAAATATGATAATAATAAATAATAAAAATTGTTAACAATATTTCGTATGTATTTTAATGAATTAGAATTGACTATAATGTTGTTTCATCTGACAGTATTGTGTACTTCTTGCAAGCATTTAACGTAAAGTTAAAGATATTTTTTAATAAAATCCTTCAATTCTCTACTTGTAAGAGTTTGTATAATTAAAGAAAAGATCCGATAAGAAAACACCTGATAGATTATCTTATTATACTTTTGTGCAGAATTTAGTACTGGATTGCAGATTTTATCCATTCATGCATAAATTGACTAGGTAAAATAGTGAATAACGCAGACATAAGACAAATATAAGAATGACTCTACATCTCCTTGAATTTATCGAAACTTTTAAAAGCAGAAATTAAGAGAATTTTTTTTAAATTAAGAGAATTTTTACTTCGTTTACGTGTTTATTTGTTTACTTCATAAAATCGTCAATTTATTTATTTGCAAATCGTTTTCCTCTTAACAAACAGCTTTCCTGTCAGACCGCTAGTAATGCAATTAAAATTTTTTATCGGATTACGGTGCACGTGATACCGTTGAGATCGCAACAGTCGAACGTTGACGTCATTAACGGCTGGGTATTTTAATAATTCTCGAAATAGATATTCACGCAGAAGGTAACAGTTTTTTCAGTCTCGAAAAATAATGAAAAACGGCTTCGCGTAGCTTGAGGAAATGTAGGTCTATTAAGTTCCGCACCGTCCATCATATTTACCGTACCCTTCTCGAGCAGACTTCCATTTAATTTGGAGTTTAAGTAATTTTTTCAGAGATCAATACTTCGGAAATAGGGTAGATTCACCGATGTGAACGCTGCGCCAGTTCTTACCACCTTCAGGATTCAAACGCTTTTTTCGATTTCAGTGAACTTTTGAAAGAACTTCGTTCTGCAAACAACTTTTTTGCCATGCCGTTAGGGGAAAATTGTGTTGAATCATTATATGCACCGAAAATGCGTTTCTTGTCCGATTCTGATAAGAAAACTCGAAAATTGAGCGAGAGGCAATCCTGAATTTAGTAAAATGGAAAATATGGATGCTAGATAAAAGCTTCTATAAAGCTTTATAACTCATTTTAGATAAATAATAATTAGTTGATCTAACTGAACTCGATTGGTTTGTAATTTAACATTACAGTTAATATTATTCAAAAACACAAACACTGAATTAGTCACTTTTACATTAGCTATAACTTTGGATGTTGAATTGAATAACACAGTAATTAAATTATTAATAGAACAAGTTGATTAACTCCAGTTTTAAAAATTTGTTTAATTTTAGTATCGAACTAGTAAACTCATTCTTTTTATATTTAATACAAATTTGATAGTTGTCAGCTTTAACACCATGAAATAACAAAAATGTCTTTAGCTATGTTCGTTCGAATCGTTCTATGCGTTCCGTCTCTGCCTCGTCGTGTTCTGTCTGTTGTCACCTCGGGTTTCTGTTGATTGATGGAGGGTAGTTTTTGGTGGAGGAAATGAAGCGTTTTTTAATGGAGGTGGGTGTGTCTGAGGAAACTTGGAATTAGGAGTAGGAAACTGTTCGGAAGTTCTGGTTTGTATTGTCTTCGTTCGTCAAAGGTGGGATTTACGAATGATTGTCCGTGCAACGTTTTTGTGGGTCTGTCGCACGTGTTGTCCGTTCGTTGGGTCGAAGTGCGGTGGTCGTAAAGTCGTTTCGTTGGTTCGGAGTCGTCCAGACGCTTTTTACCTATTGTAAATTAATATTGTTATAATGTTAATAAATATTGTTGCCGTTGCAACATTCGTTATAATATTTCAAAGTTCATTACCTAATTTTGAGACATCGATATATCGGACAATAACACTTTGAAGTCGACGATAATCCGATACACCCTGAAAAGCGTTCCATAGTAGGTACTTTTACTTCACGAGTAATAATTGAATAGCGTATTGAACCGAAATGCAATGATTCTTTTACGATGGCGCATCTGTAATTAACGGGTGCATCCGTACGATTTCACGGCAGCAAAAGTGTTAGTGCTCGCACGGGATGATCATCCGGCGCGGCGTGACAACACGATTTATTGAGAGTACCGTTGTCAGTGGGTCAGAAAATTAGGTCAGGTAGGAGGAAGGCAAGTGGTAAGGGCCAACTACAGTTATCCCCGTCTGGGCTGAACCGGGCTCCACACCTGGAGGTTCTTTACTGCAGAGGGGAATGATGGCCGTGGATAAAAAGATAAACCCGGCACGGGGTCGTGGGCGAGGTGCATCAGAATCCGTGCGCGTCGCGTCGCTACGGATTTACCTTTGGCATCCTTTGTAGGAAATTCAACGACGAGGAGAGCTTGTCATGAATTTCGATTTCGTGAAAAACGCGACGGCTACGTTAAGCTTTTTATTCCACCCTTTTGGCTTTGTTCGAAATAAAATCAGCTGGATCGGATCGTAACTCTTGATTTATAGGAAAACAGGAACGTGTGTACGGTGATTGATACTTTCTGCACAGAGGACGCATAAAAGAGAGAATTTTCATACGCCTGAAGGTCGGGGAGATCGACGAATTTTTCGCATAGCGGTGAGCGTAGTGGTGTCTATAATGAGTCTATCATATTTCTATTTTCTTCTTATAATTCTTAAAAATCTTATTCACTTTTCAATAATAAATAAATACATAAATAAGTACTAAATGTTTCACCGTCTTGAAATTCATCGATTTTACATTTCTATAGTTCTCAGCAGAGAAATTCTATCTTCGTTTAGAGAAATTGGAACCATTTTATCGTCTGTAAAGAATCTAAGTTAATCAGAGACTTCGAAATGAGTTTATTAAAATCATTCTGAAGTTTAAATCGAGATTGTATCCACTCTACAGATAAATATTTTACTGTAGAAAAGGTGATAATGAAACAAAGAATAATTTACTGTACAAAGACGATGACGCTTTTCAATGTATGAAAAATTGACAGAAAGTGATTTATGTAGTTCCTGCTGACTGAATGTCAGATCTCATCGAAAGATTTTTCACTATTTTTACGCTCTACTGATAAAATCTTTGGTGACATTCAACTAAAGAGGAGTTATTAAATGCATCAAGGAATACATGCTTATTCAGTATAAAAACATTTCAATCAGCAATTTACAATTTCTCCGAATGTGATCTATTTGCCACATTCATTCATTTATTACGGAGGTAAGATTTCGCAATGAGCAGAACGACGAAATAACTATTAATTAATAAAGCTATCGACTATCTAAGATTATTCTAGCACGTTATTGAAGGGTTAACATTGAATCGAAAGATTTCGAGTCGGACAGTAATTTAAATACTGCGATAATAACAGTGATTTATGTAGAATGATCCGCAGCTGGTACTTTGGCGAGCTCTTCCGAAGAGATTCGATGCTGTTACTTCGGAAAAGGAAGAAGGAGGTCATTAAGCTACCTTAGGAGGTGATTATCCCACCTAAGCAGCTGATTAAGGTATCCGAGTAGCCGGGTGCTGGCAACTTGCGCGAAATTAGGTACCCGTAGCGCTGATTAGCCAGCTCCTCGTGAAAGAAACAAACTTAACGGGCACAATGCAAAAAGCAGTCGGGCTGCCTAAGAAGTTGATTAAGCTGCTTCGTGGAAAAGAATTTGATTAAACTGCATGGTACGAGTGACGCGTTATCAAAGTTAACCGGCGAGCTTTCCGGACACGCGTAACGTAACGGCCAGCTGGGGCTTAGCTCCTGGCAAGCTAGCGATAAGAAAGTAGCAGCCAGCCCAAATAGTCCCTTCAGCTTAGACTGGGCTCACTATCGCGATAAACGATAATAATATCTATTATTGGTAAGCTGCCGAGATAAATGACTCGCTGCAGGTTTAACCTGCGATCTTGCACGTTTATTACACGCCGGTGCTACGTAAATTCAAATCCTCCAACTTTGCATTGTGTATAACATATAATATATATAGAGTGATTCGCGTTAATATTCTGGCAACATTTAAAACAGAATTACTTCCTTCGAATCGAACGAAACGACTTGAATTTCTATCTAAATGGTAGGTAAACAAATTAAAAAACGATGCTTCTGTTCTTAGAAGATTTTTAATTGTTTTCATAGGTTCGGTAATTTGTAATAGTTGACAAGCTACGGACATTGAGAGCCAGACAAGTGATAAAGATTTCACACATAATTTGTGTGTTGTTATATTGCAAAAGGGTTAAGAATTGTTAAGCAATTCTTTTTACATACAGTGATTCAGGAATGTATTCCGAAATCTTTCAAAGCGGGATAACTTTATTTAATATTTATTTAATTCATTGGATTAAATGCTCATAAAAATATGAAATCTCATAAAAATATTGTCAAAGAAAAGCTTTATATTCGTTCCATGCATTGCAATGTTCTTGATGCGAAACGCTAAATCGTGACGTTAACAACGAAGTATTAAGATTTGATTTTACCTTTCACTCCCAATACCAATAGTTTCATAAAATTGTAATTTACGGGAAATACGTAATTTAATAAGTTTGATAAAAATTTATGGTATCTTTTTTCGAGCGAGGGAATGATCTTTTATGTAGAGATGAAACTAGGGAAACCCTTTATGTTGCGAAAAGATAGTTAATACTATGATTTCTTTAATATAAAAGAACATTAAAATTTATTTGTTAATCCTTTATGTTGATCTTTTATGTAGAGATGAAACTAGGAAAACCCTTTATGTTGCGAAAAGATAGTTAATACTATGATTTCTTTAATATAAAAGAACATTAAAATTTATTTGTTAATCCTTAAATAAAGTAATTTGCAACACGGTATAATTTTCCTAACACCATTTACGACTGAATCGTCGCGAGTAGGTCACCATAGCGCAATAATTTCAAGAGTTCACGTTTCCCAAGCATCGATCTTGGCGACCGGATTCTGAGCGAGGTGCTCTATAACAGATAAATTCAAGGAAATTGTTTCATTGACAACGTACAACTTCACTTTGTTAATGCGATATCCGCAGTCGGCGGCTAGCCTTAAATATATATATGTCCGGTTGAAAAATGTGCATCGAACTCGCGGCGAGAGAACGCGTCGCGTATATGGAAATATGATATGCAGAACGCAGGTTGTTCCAGCTCGTTCGTTTAATTCCTGGTGGCCGTTCGACTAAAAGGCGGATGTCCTCGCTGACTTACGTAGGTTAGAATTCAATGACGCCATATATTATCTTATATACCATTTTCGTCACAGCCGTACGCGGCCACGTGGTGTCCTGTGTGCGACAAACGAGTCAGCGACAAAGGGGAAGACACGTGCACGCTCCTCGCCCATATTCGCAAATCTCACCCCAAGAGCTCGTGTCAATATTTGCCCGAGGTACGAAATTTCACTTCGTCGCATCCCGCGATTCGACGATTCGACTCCTCTCGACTAGACCGCCCCGTGTCTTTAAGCGACCGCGGCGAATGATTGTCTGACAACCGGTAATTTATGATAAAAATCAGATCCTTCAATTTTCATGATTAAACAAAATTTCTTTCTCTACGTATTGACAACTCCTTGCAATTTCGAGACCTTCGCGCACAAGTTATTATGTTACTATACTATATTACTTATATTTTCTTTTGCTTATAAAAATGTTAAATATAATATCATATAATATAATATATAATATAATAGTACAATCTAATACTTTTACCTCAATAACGGATAACAAATTATTGGTAAAAAGCCGATTTATAGGCTGCCGGTCGGTAAAGTGTTAACAACTTTATATAACTCTGCGATGCAACGATATACAGGCAAAAGGTATGAAATTAAGATGAAAAGTAATTACTTTCGAATTACTCGTTGCAACATATCAAAATGCAAGTTCTTGCTATACTAATTCTTCATTATAGATCGACTACATATTTTCGATAATAAAAGTTATGATATCGTTAATAACATTAATAATTAAATTGGTTAAATATTAGTGTGAAAAGGAGGTATCCAAAAAGTCGTCCAAACGAGCAAGTTCGAAGAACTCTGTCAGAACAAGCAGCAACGCCAGAACAAGCAGCAACGTCAGAACAAGCAGCAATGTCAGAACGAGTGAACCGAAGAAAGTCTACGCTACCCGAGGTACGTTCCATGTTCCAGAAATTTCACGATAAGGTATTAAATTGTTCGTCGTGGATAATAGTGGACACATGGAAGTCGCATAATGAAATGAAAATCTGTCCGAAATGTAAAAAGGAAGCAGTGCCGACGCTTCACGCTCGCGGAGATAAACTGACAACGTCGCATATCGGAGCTCTCTGCCTCTTAGGGTAAGCTCAAGTCTACTAGCATAACGTCACTTGCAGCCTTTATTATCTGACTTTGTCCTAATTCCTCTTAAACGATGGTCACTTGCAAAAAGAAAGATATTATGAAATTGTTTGGGCGAATTTTAAAATAGTAGAAAGATCAAAAGAATTTAAGAACCTCTGGCTATTATTCTTAATTTCTCGGGATTATTAAAGAGGTTTACTTAAATTTTGATTTCGTGCGATTAATGCAGAACATTGTTATTATGCTAAACATCTGGTATATTTAACGAGATATTGTTAAATCAGCTTTCAATACGTTATCAAGTATAGTCCTCGCGCTACAAGAAGGCACCTTTGTGTTTATATTCCCCCTCTCTCTAGCTACTTCACTGCTGCAGCTAATAAGAGGGGAGAATGCGAACACAAAGGTGCTCTCTTATCGCGTGAGAACTATAAGTAATATTTAACAACGATTTTAATCTTTTTTCGAATCATCTATGCTGTTTCCTTCACATCAAAGTTTTTCGTTCATCAAATAGCCAATATGTTGCAAATGTTTATCGAAATTTTCCTTCTCTCGTGCTTTATTTGAACAAATCCAGTCTCGAAAGAAACTTGTTCCATCGAGGATAAATTAAAATGTCCATTGAATTGTTTCAACATTTTCATTTAAATACAGTTTATATTTTTGTAATTACAGTGCATATAACGTGTAATCTAATAAACAATTAAAAGAACTTTAACGTTCAATAGAGTTTTGCTTTTCCTTCTAAGGGCACAGTAAATAGATTTCTTGCGAATGTCTCATAAATGACCCAGTCTGCATTTTGAAGGCGCTTGATTGAATGTTAGCTTCTGATGGAAAAACTTGCGTACCTTTCACAACCTTTTTTACGCGAATACGACAACGAGCATTCTTGTTTGTTAAAAACCTGATGATTTATGGTAGATGCTGGCCGCTTTGCTTTGTGCCGCTGATGATGAAGCGTGCGAAGAAAGTTCGCATGATCTGTCCGTTGTGCGGATACGTGTACGGCAGCTTTCAGTATAAAAATAGTGGGCTATCACCGTGCAAAACAGAATCCGAAGATTCGCAGGCGAGGCTGTCATCCACACCGATCAGTTTTCGATTGCAAACAGTGAACGAAGATTGAACATTCATGATACGAAAATAATCCCGACAAATTCTGAAGTATTTTTGTTGTTTATCTTTAATAAAGTGTGAACTAAAAGCTGGTAATTTGCCTCGTAATTTCAAATATATGCGCTTTCAGAACAAAACGGCATAAATGGCATACTAAACCATCGATGTAAATGTTTTAAGAAGTTGGACGATAAAAACATGAGAATTCTTTTTTAATCCAATTATAATGTAATACGTGATTGTTATTGACATTCGCAAATTTATAGTTTTAACAGCAGAAAACTTTATTTACTTAAGTAATTAATAGTAAACAATTTAAAGAATTTCAAAATGCTCTTGAATTATTTTCAACGAAATGAAGTACTGAAAGAAAGCGGGACATGTTTATATATATATTTTGTATATTGCAATGTTCAACTTTTTTCAAGTTAGTTACAAACATCACAGAATTAATCAAAAGAGGACGCTGTGTGTTAATTAATATCCGGAGTAAATTATTTCTATCTTCAGACAGATACATTTTTATTTGGTTTCAGTATATTGCAGTAAATGCGGAAAATTACTTTCTTTCGCATAAAAATCCGCACACGAATGATGACATGCTGCTTCTTATCCAGAAACATATTTCCATCTTCGAACTTGTATAGTTTCGTCAGCATTAAGATTTTTCGACTACGATATGCAAGATCGCATATATTACAATACGAATCTAGATAATTCAGAATTTCTCGTTAATCGCCTAATCCTCCGAAGTATCACGAAGCGCTTAAAACTTGCTTCGATTCCTCCTGTAATTTGAGATGGTTTAAGGAAAGCTTAGAACAGAAAAAGTTTCTCGCTTCTGATTTAATCGTTTCACGGAGCCTTCTCGCTCGCAAGTTTTACGTTTTCTACCGAGGAGCTGAATACAGAAAGTAATATTCTTAATGAAGCCTTAGAGACGCGCTTGCCAAGTGTATCTGCGGATTGCAATTAATTTTATCTCGATTCCAATCTGTGAGACTTGCAAATATTGGTTCGTTTCTCAAACACCTGGAATAATTTATATTCCGCGTTCGGGTGCAGCATTTTCATAATATTTATCGATCATATGATTATTTTATAAGGTAATTTTCAAATAACTCGGATATTACCTGCTTTGAAATAAAGATGTAAGCTGCAACATTATAATGTAATGTTTGTTGATTATTTAGCCATATTAAAGTGCTGTATGAATAGAAGTGGAATTCCTGTACGATAATTAATATGAGGATAATGAATCCTACAATAATTACTCGATATATTCTATATTAAGATATCTCAATCTATGATACTGTTGCTATCTGTAAATTGTTATCTTATGTTACTAAATTTAAAATAGAATAAAGCTATAGTAGAATACTATAGTAAAATACTTCTGTTTTGCTATTTAAAGAATATAATTAATAAAGAGATATTTAAGACTTTTATACAGTGTAAGCTGTCTACGACTCGATTAATTATGCTCATTTTCATTGTTTTTGAAACCGAGATATAAAATAAATCTAACTCTATTAAGAATCGGTACCTTTAATGCCTTATTTTATTACTTATTATTCTTTTCGTCGTTTATGCAAAATGTAAATGGTCTGTTGCAGCAAACAGCAGTGTCAAATTTATTTTCCTCTTTGACAATTCCAGCAAGTCGAAAGTAATGTATTGATACTCTTCGAATCTGTCGTACTTTCAATTGTATCCAACAACAGGTACACATTTTCGTAATAAATTTATAAAATACGCAGTCCAATTATCACCTCCGTGGAAAAAGTCTGACCGCTGTGAATTTATTAGGAAACATATGGGCGTACAGATACTCCTATAGTACATGTTGTACGTTTCCATTTATATTACAAGTTAGTCGCGATACGTGCACTCGGCTATAATTCGTAGATCACTGCCAAGGCTCTAGGTACACAGTTAAGGTTTAACTCGATTCTAAATGGTTGCATATAATCTGTCTGGTACACTTAATGGAGCTAGTCGCGGCCTGGTTATGGCGGGACAGTATGAATAAGCTACCAAGTAATACAGTTGCTATTACTTTACCGGGATCTGCCTTGCGTGGAAAAGGAATTAGGGAAATGGTATTACCGGGTAAACACCTAACGAAAGCGAGCGTTAACTTTTATACACTGTGTTCATAAAGCACCGCGCAATAGCTCACAATTAACGCTGTTCTTAGGTAAATAGGTATTCGTCTCCTTTAAAAAGCTGCTGCAAAATACGTGTTGCTCGCACTGCGCTTTAAATCTTACTGTTCTAAATTTCTCGAATTTATTAGACTGCTTTTGCTCGCATACCGCATTCAAGTGCTCATAGTAAAACATCCTTTATTATGTTAAACTGGTGATTAATCGTTGTTTGCTTTTTTATAGTTTCTAATGCATTACGTAAACAGACAAATTTCTTAATTAATCTGAAATTTATATTTCTGAATGCTTATCTTATATGGAAAACTAATTAAAGTAAATTTTTTTTAATTTCTATTATTTAAGACTCAATTGTCTCATCGACGTCAAGAGATGCTACATTATTACGAATAGGTAGTTCAATAATGTTCATAAATTCGACTGCACTAATTTGTGAAGGTTCTGCCAAAGTTATTTCAGGATTTTACACAACTTGTCATTTTATTTGAACAAATCTTTCCAGTTGTTGAACATTATTGATAATCCGAAGAATGAAAATTACTAACAATTTGGAGAATAAAGGTTATTAATAAACTGAATAAAGAGAACTATTAAAAGTACGAAGAACGAACATTATTCACAGATTTGTTTCTTCAGTTACATAGCAATTGTTCAAGGCTTACGTAGTTTTATTTGCTTCTCATTAAAATAAACATGGTTTTGGAAGAAACTTCAACGAAAATTCGTACGTGGCAAACTTCGAATAGAATTCGAAGATAAACTCGAGGAAACTTTATTCAATTTAAGGGTTCGCGGTGTAGATTATGCAGTAACGATGAAATCATTTAACAAAGAGGTCACAATAAATTAACGTTGGCCAGCGAGTAACAGTTTGAAAAAATTCGCCTGCAAGAATGTAGATTGCGGATAATAATTGCATGACCGTGCATTCGTTCGCTTGGGAAACGCGGGATACAAATTCGTTGCGATTAATCAAATTCCTCTGTAATTTAATAAAATGTCAGGCGGCATGAAAAACTCGATGTTTCATATACTCCGGGACGGTGTTAGTGTTGCAACATAATTTCTCTTTTCTCGATCGAAATGAAGTCACGGTAAAGAACGGAACGAGGAGATCTGCATTTGAGATTATCCTCCATAAACTAGAAATTGTGCATGCTGGCAGTGTTATCCGTAGGAAACGGAGGTAAGTCGTGTCCGTGATCCGTCCCTTCCCTTCTCACCTAACCTAATCTCACTGACGGTAATGAGTCAACTCCAGTTTAATTAGGCGCTGAACAGGCGCTTGGATACACAGTCTGTGCTTCAGTCTGGGATCGTGTGCCATTTGCCTCTTTCGCAGTAGGTATCTCTGCGTGGCACTTATGATGCTGAATCATTAATTATCGCAACAATGGCTAACAGGCAATTAAGAAACGCGTTGCGTCGTTGTTAACGAAATAGAAACTACAAATCTTATTTTCATTCAAGCGGTATAAGTGTCCAATTTAATTCATCAATTTTCTTTCAAGTAGTATAAATATATAATTTAATTCATCAATTTTCTTTTAAGTATTATAGATATTCAATTTTTTTAAAGTAGAAGATATATAAAATTTAATTTGACAATGTTCTTTTAAATAGTATAAATATCTGATTCGTCGATGTTAAACTGAGAATTAATCGATCAATTTTGAAAGATAAAATAAATTTGTCAATTTTTCGATTAAATATTAATTATTTATTATAATATGAATACGCACAAATTCAATTTAACGTTAAGTAACAATAAGTAATTTAACAATAAGTAACTCAAGAAGAATGCAAATTATGTAATCGCATTTATTGGGATGCCATGGTACACTGAAGAAATAGTGACACAGTTTTAGAAAAAAGCGTACCTTTTCATAGCGTGAATGGATTCACTCGTGTGCTCGTGCAAACTATATCCACCTACCTGAAAGCAAAACAGGCAAACTTGTTAGAAAAACACGAATTCAACGAAATGGTATTAAACAAAACGACTATTAAATTGCCAGTTTACATTTCAATTTGATTCCGATCCAGGCTATTGCTTTTACAAATTATCAGAGCACCTCTTTTTCGCGAACCCGTTGAATGAGTATACGCGCCATTGTTTTGGTTAATTAACACGGCCCAAACGAAAACAAACGCCGCCATTAACTTTACCAGTTCTACTAAAACAATGGTGACTGGCTCGCTTAAATTTTTCTCGTCCAACAACCGAGTCATTTACGCTATTCGTTAGTGATACACTTTGATATATCGCACTTCTTATAATTATATCATTTCTGAAGCATTGATTTGTCAAAAACAGGTACTGAAAATAAATTAATTCTTTTGAATCTCTTTTATTTCCATATTAACTACACTTTTACTTAGCTATTTCTACCATTCTTTCTAATTTTTCACCATCGCCAGCTAATAACAAAAGACAGAAATGTTATGTAAAGCGTACTGGTATATCACAAAAATGACATTATTTCGGCCACTGTACTTCTGGTTACAAATCTAACTTGATGAAAACTGCCAAAATTCTAGTATTTAATAATTAACAGATTAGACTTCTTCCTCTCGGCACTTTCATTATACACATTTCCAGAGTCCGTGATTTCCACTACACAACTTCATCGGAACTTTCCTAAGTATTTGAGATTTTTGTCTTTTTTTTCTTCACACTATGGGAAAAGAAGTCAGCAAAATTCTGGAGTAGGTAATGGAGGAAGAGAGAGAGGGGCAGAGAAGGAGAGAGAGAGAGAGAGCGAGAGAGAGCGAGAGAGAGAAAGAGAGAGAGAGAAAGAGAGAGAAAGACAGAAAGAGAGAGAAAGAGAGAGAAGGAGAGAAAGAGAGAGAAGGAGAGAAAGAGAGAGAGAAAGACAGAAAGAGAAAGACAGAAAGAGAG
>CM052166.1:1296196-1332787 GCA_028455555.1 Augochlorella aurata | reverse complement strand
TTTCAAGATCATCGGTTTCGCGTGCACAATAAAATCTACCTGGTCGCGTTAAGATTTCAACTAGCTGGTAACGGTACCGTCGATCCCCGTATACACGATCCACACAAGGTAGAGTCATTTTACATTTACGGAAGCATAGATTACGCGAGTGCATCGCAGGCTGCCTCTTGTAATATGAGCGAAAAAGTTCGAAATCTGCAAAGAGAACATCAAGCTGGTTGTCTGACGTTCAAAAGGACACAGAGCGAAATTAATGCTTAACGGTAGCCGAGATTAAACACCGAATGGCCTAACACGCCCATGCGTTCCATAGTAATCGAATTTTATGCGTTCTGCGCGGACGTGTAAAATTCAATAAAATGAGAGTCGTACGCAGAAATTCGTAAAGTGATCATCTTGAGTGCGAAGAGATAAAGTGCTGAACGGCGAATGTAGGTTTCCGATTAAAATCATTGCTACGAGTCTGCAACTGTATTACGTAAATATGTGGATTCTGGAATTGGAATGCGCGCGCACAGATGCGAGAAATGGGTTACATGTGTAATGAGCATATTTGAATATTTAATTATGGATGCTTCGTCTTATCTTTTATGTAGAATAATGATTTTCATGCGTTCTTCATATATGGAATAATTAGGTACATACGTAGTTTATTTTTATATAGAATAATTATGTGCATAAATTCTTTATATCGAGTAATTATATTAATATATCTTTTTACATAGAATAATTATTTACACGTAACTTCTCTATGTAAAATAATTAGGTGCGCAAATAGATTTTTTATGTAGAATAATTATGTACGTAAATCCTTTATATACAACAATGATGTATATAGATTCTTTCCGTAGAATAAATAGGTAAACGACAATAAACATTCTTTCTGTAATTAACAATCTAATAGCGACGATGTTAAGATATCAAATACATTTTATTTTCATATCGTATTTGTACTACAAACTATTGACTGCTTCCAATTGTACTAAATCCACATAATATGCATGTACCATGTACTCTTGCACATGTTCCGTTGCTAAAGACATGAATTTATGATTCAGGCAAAATTACGAGTTGACTATAAAACATTGAAACGTCCAAAAAGTTTGAATCAGAAAAGCGGCTCTATCTAGAAATACAACTTTCTGTATAATTTATACGATAAAATTGTTAAATTTTCTCTTTGCAGTCTTATTCGTGGTTACTTAAGTACAAATGATTCAACAATGAAGATCGTTTTTTGATTTATAAACATTGCTATTTTCTTGTTTAAGAAAAACAAGAACAAAAATAGCAAGCTCTTGAAAAATTCGTATCGTGCAATGTTTCTTCTCTTATAGTCAACGGTAAGTACGACTACCATTATAAAATATTTCCATCAGGAAATATTTCGTATATTGTCGAGGTTGACATTGGTTGCACAGCCTGAAAAATTAAAGAGCACTGGCATATTTCTCGTCCGTAGATCGCAACCGAGTCTGAATACTCATCGTTCGACAGTGATGGACCACTGCGCTATCTCAGAATGAAAAAGAAGCTCGATATTTGGACGCCGCACGAGCTGACGCAGAAAAACATATTGTAATGAATGTCGATTCCTGATTTCCTGTTAAAACGGAAGGACAGGCGATCGTTCCCGAGGCGTACGATAATGGACAATGAAGAATAGTATGCGATAATGTCGAACGAAATCGGTGCGAGTCGAAACAAGGACGACGCTGGTGAATTATTCGAAGACCGAGACAAAAGAATAACTCTTTAGATCATAGTGATTACCATCTAATAATGCTGATAACTAGAGTATAAATCAATAGTATAGTATAAATCAATAAGGCCTAATAGAATCTATATTTTCCTTTTATGATCAGCGATCTTTTAGCTGACGGACGATACTGTTCTTCAACTCTAATTTTTGTAAAATAATGCATGATAATGGGAAGTCGTGTAGAATTTCGCAGTCTACCGATAACATTTTCTGTCGCCCCACAACCTTAAAAATTGTATAAAATTAAAGTGTCTTGTTTAATTACATTAAAATTGCGAAATGTCGCTGTATGACATCAATTACATTTACAACGTTCTTATGATTTGCGAATATTAATATAAATTAATTTTACGAAAAATTCATTTTCAGGTCTGAGAAAATAATTTCGTTTCTTATTTGTGGGATACATGGCAGTCAATTGTTAAAAAACTGCGTCTGGTCTATGAGTGTCGATCAATTTTTACACCAGTCGTAGCAAACATTAAAATTTAACGACACTATCCGCAACGTCAAAAAATTCCATAAAATTAAAATATTTTATTTCATTAAATTAAAATTGAAAAATTGAGTTCTACGACGTAAGTCATTTTCTCGATATTCCTACGTTTTACGGAACCTAATAATATTAAGATGTTAATAGATTAGCGTACGAAATAATTGAAAAATGTGAGCAAATAATTCTATTAATCACACATGGGTGACGCGCAAATCAAATTGTTAAAGTAACGTTCACGATTAACAGTCAAAAAAGTTCACCAAGTATCTCCACGAGGCTCTTGAACCTAATTAAAAACGAAATATGAATGGAATAAATATTTATCAGCAGCATCGAAACTAAACCCACGTCGCAGGAATTCCATGGTGTACCAGCGACGCAGCTCAATTCAGCATTGAAGTGCATCCAACTTCCTTAATGTAGTTCGTGTAACGATACTTTGCTGGCATAGAGTGCATTAGGTGGGCGGATGAATCCGTGACACAAGGCGACAAGCTTTCCAGCCAGATTCTGAATAGATAATGCAAGCCACGATGAAGATCTCATCAGTTCCGCGTAATTAGCTCCCACTCCTCAGCGAAAGGTTGTTACAACTACATGATAGTCGTGTTATCTGTACTGCACGACGCGGTGTCTCTTTCCTACGGCTGAAACGCAATCGTATCTTGTGCACGCGTGCAGTCTGGTGCAGCGTGCAGCAGCCAGCAAGCAGTCTGTCTCTCTCTCTCTCTCTCTCTCTCTCTCTCTCTCTCTCGCTCGCTCTCTTTCTCAGGCTTTAGTGTACGCGGTGCACCGAGGGCGGGACGACTTCGCTGGATTTTTATCGTCCCGGTAGTGCAGTCTTCGAGGTAATCTGTTCTGAAAGGGTCGGAAGAAGACCAATTTCGCTAAGAGAGCAATGTCCTTAAAGCAGTCCGCACAAAGACTCGTCCATTCAATGCTCGACTTTCATGTCCGAGGAAAATAAGTCAAGTCAGACAATTCCTAGGTGCCCGAACATGGAATCATCTTTCAAACTATTCCATGCATTATACGGCCGGCTCGGGGACTTTGGCACCGACCTTGCACGCTTCGTTACTGCTATGCATCTCTTGGGACTCACAGACGCGGAAGCCCTCTAATTATTAGACTGCGAGTGCTTTAGGAAATTCCGGAATTTGTACGGCGGTGTTTATTGGTAACAACGTTATTTAGGATTTTGTTTCATTCCTAATCAAATTATTTAGGATTTCGTTTCATTCCTAATGAAATTATTTAGGATTTCGTTTCATTCCTAATGAAATTACTTAGGGTTTCGTTTCATTGGTAATGAAATTGTTTAGGAGTCTGTTTCATTTGTAATAAGATTATATAGGATTTAGATTCGTTAGTAATGAAATTATTTAGGATTTTGTTTTATTCGTAACGAAATTACTTACGGTTTTGTTTCATTGGTAATGAAATTGTTTAGGAGTCTGTTTCATTTGTAATAAGATTCTATAGGATTTAGATTCGTTAGTAATGAAATTATTTAGGATTTTGTTTTATTCGTAACGAAATTATTTAGGATTTTGTTTTATTCGTAACGATATTATCTAGAATTTTGTTTCATTGATACTGAAATTGCATAGAGTTTCGAATCACTCGTAATAAAATTACTTTGTTTTGCATTATAACAAGGAGTTAGACTCATGATGAATATTTCGTATATAATGTACTAAACATGAATGTTCTTTTTAAATCGAACGAAAATGGATCTTTCTGCTATGAACATCAAGGAATTAAACTAAATGAAGGCATATCGGAAAGAAAAGTTGTTTTGCTCGATTAGGGATATAATTAGTAACGAATAAATGCTAATAGAACAATTGACGAAAATAAGATGAAACAAATATTGCATTGTTTTGTCGTATCTACAAATATCTGTAAAAGGAATATTTTAAAAATTTAATTGAATTTTCCTTATGTGTTAAAATGTCACCGCAGGTTGCATTGCTCAATTTTATAAAAGTATTCAATTTACTATATGTAGACTCGACAAGATTTCAAGGACTCGAAATTTCGAAAATGAGTAAATCGTTGAATCTTTTGCTTCGATCAATTTTATTTTAATAAACGAGTAACAGCTGTTATAGAAAGAGGCGAGAAGGTAATTGAAAACGATGGAAGCGGTATATTTGACTAACAAATATTCCGCACGTTCGCTTTTTGTAACGAGAAATATGCTGAAAAATGTAAAACCAATATTATTGCCATGATTTTTCGATATGAAATTTGAATATAGAAGTGGCAATAAACTAATATTTTTTTCGAAATAGTTTGCATGGAAAAAATATGCTTTGTGAAATATGCATTAATTGTAATTAATGGAGTCTAGAAACATCCCTGCCGAGTGTTTCAAGATTAGTCCTTGTTTTATAATTCTTTCTACATCAACTGGCAAAATTATGCCATTGTCAACAATTTGTCAGAAATTGTTCAAGATACATCATTCAATTATCATACAACGAAGAATTTTCAACACTGGTTTCACCTGTGATTATTAGGCACGAGGTTATGTCAAGGACATTAAAGTTCAAGCATTTCTCAAAATAACAGATTGACATATTTATTTTATTTATTGCAGAGCAACTAGAATTCGTGAGCTATAAATTCAGCGTTTGTCAAAGCGTCGACAGTTTAAGCCATCGATGTTTATCATACAATGCCGCGCGTATTTCAATTCTAATTGAATCAGATTTTAAAAACTACCTATGGCTCTATTTTATCTTCATGGCATAGTATATCACTCTTAATTCGACTATGTCAAAGGCGGAAAAATTGAATGGTACAGAGAAGTCTATTTTCCTAGCTTAAAATGCATTCGTTTGCAATTACGACATAAATTGATTCTTCAACATAATTAACACGCAGAACAGTTAAGTTATTAAAACATAATCTAAGTTGTTTTTATAAAATATCAATTGCTTATTTAAACTTGAAATTTTCATTTTAACAAAATTCTCCCAAAATCGTATTTTTTTACTTTCACATATCTTTACGCAAAATAGTATATATAGTAATATATACTAATATTCTATAGACAGTGTAATTATTCCTTGAAACTTATTTATATAGTTTTAATGCTCGCCATTAATGAATAATACGTGAAAATGTTTAACTGTCAGAAAACAAAGTCAATCGATGAAATATGAAATATGAGATATATTTTGGAAATTAATAAATTCACAGAATGTATTTAATATTTAACTGTGTAAAGAAACTATTTGTCTATTTGTTCACGAAACACGTGGATCGAGAGCATCGAAGCGCTCGAACTTGAAATTACGATATCACGTCAGCAGTTTTGAATGATCATCTTTTACTCCGTGTGACGTCAGAATGAACAGTTACCTCTGATTCACTTGGATTATACACGCACTGTATACGTGCCACGTCTAGTAGTATACATGATCCGAGGGTCTAAGAACAATACAGCGACACTACAGCTACACCATAGTTGCACTATGGTTGCAGGATGCGATCGTCCGCCTTTGGAACACGCTGTACGTGCAATACAGATCCTGGAAAAACGAGCACGACGCCGTGCGTGTATACTTGATGAGCAACGAGCACAAATTGGAAAATCGAGTCCTGTCCTATCCGTCTAACGTTTTTTCCTCATTGGCCAGGGAATCGGCCGCAACCTGCCCTGGGATCGTATAATGACCGAGGCAGAGCAGTCCACTCTAATCTCAAAATTACACGATATTTTAAAATAGCGTACACGCTTCCAGCAACTGGCAAGTGTCATTACGCCGGTTCGCCGTGCACCAATATCAGCCGCTCCCATTTATTGTACAAGATTATGCACTTTATTATTATCGTCCGAACAACCGGTATAATCCGTTCCTCTGGCTGTGCCATCTGCTTCCCGGATTGTTGCTCGTGCCGATCGGCATGCCGGCCTGTTTCATTCCGGCGATGAGCGCATAAACATGTTACCTGAATGGTTTCATTCATTCACCCTTCCCACCTCTCTCTCTCTCTTTCTCTCTTACTCTTTCTCTTTTACTCTTTCTCTTTTACTCTTTCTCTTTTACCCTTCTCTTTTACTCTTTCCCTCTTTCATTCCCTTTTACTCTTCCTCTCTCTCATTCCCTTTTATTCTTCCTCTCTCTCTCTCTCTCTCTCTCTCTCTCATTCTCTTTTATTCGTCCCCCCCTCTCTCTCTTTTACTCTGTCCGTGCCCCTTCTTCTGGAACAAGCTCCAATCCCTTCGTGCCTCTCCATCCCTCTTGGCGCTGGTCAACACGCTGATACTAGATACATCAACCTTTATGTATGTACGTAACTTTAATCACGACGCGGAAAGCATCCTGTAGTCTATCTCTGAATTCTATGCCTTTTCTCCCTTCTGTCCGACGTTATCTATGTTTTAATACCGTAATAGTCGACGCTTCGTATTAGCATACACTTTCGTTCCGTATAATGTCGGCCGAGGGATAAAGTTTTACAGGCCTTTTCCATAAACGAATGCGTTGTATTGTTTTGCCAGGATTCATATACTTAACGCTGAGCGCCGCGCGTCTTCCAGATATGGACACGGAATTATCTGTCCGGATTTAAACATGAATTTTTCCCGTGATATGTAAATACGATGTACAAGGTTAGAAAAGTACTCGAGGTCGTTGACGTTGGGTCTTTTATTATCATTTGATCTCGTGGTGTAGTAAATTTGCTCCAATTCTCCCTCAGCTTGTAAAGAAAAATTGACAATTAGGATAGAGGAGATTAAAAACCGACCCAGCAACCTCGAAAACATTGTAAATTATCTCCAACTGTCCCTTGTAAAGAAAAATAGAGAGTAGAGGAGATAGGGTTATTCAAACCTCGTGGCTCGTTTTTATTTTAGCTCGTTGTTAATTTTCATTATCTAGATTCTGTTTTTAAGGAGTTAAGGATTTAAGATCCTATAGAAAAACAAACGTGTATAAAAGTGATTGGACCTGATAAAATTATATATAAAAATAAAATTATATATAATCTTGTATAAAATTATATAAATGATATATAAATTATTTATATAAAATTATATAAATGATCTTAATATTGTCGTTGACGTGGTCCGCCGTTCAAGCGTTAAGACTAAAACTTACCGGCCATTAAAAACGAACAATGTATGTTGTCGTATGAGAAGGACAAGACTGAATTTGTTTAGACTTTTCTGTGAAAAAGTCTTTATAATTTCTGTTGGTGAGCGTGTGTTACGATTAAAATCGTTAAAAATATGTTTGCGAAGCGACATGAAATAGATAGCTGCTGTTAGTGGTTCGTAAATCAATTCGGCACTTGACGCATCAAATTGAAAATTTCAGATCGGCGTGCAGATCGGGCAGATTTAATATATTATTTCGATCAGAGCATGTTCGGATGTTCTCGTGTAACATCGAAGTTTCTTTTGACCGGCGCTGTATCCAGCGTACGCGGAGGTTTGCCGGGGAGAACCGGAGGATTTGCATTCTACCCGGCTCGTTTTACTCCCTAGGATTTACGTTATTTCTGAGTTCGCTACTGCGCGCGACGAGCCATTTCATAAACATGAAAGTTCCGTGACGCAACCGGAATAGCAAAACGAGTCAAAGTGAAATCTCTTCACCGGCGAAGACAAATAACGGCAATGATATCGCTCCTTGGCACGGGGAACGTGACGGCGCGTCGCGTCGCACACCGTCGTTCCTTGCCTTTTTTCCTTTCGTTTCCACTCGTTTTCATCGCTGCCTTCCCTCCGCGAGCCAACGGAAAAGTCACCGCTCTCTCGCACACACATATACACGAAGCATGGAAAAACCGGAGAACGAATCGCGCGAACGTTACACGTTCAAATAGCTCGTTATCCGTCGCGATGATTCGCGTTTCGCGAAACGCCGCCGCTGCGGGCCGCGACCGATAATAAACCACGCGAAAACGAAACGCGTTTTCGGTCGATCTGATCAAATAGATCAGCCAAGTGGACAATCGCGTTCCAGCCTCTGCATCCGGGGCAACGGTTCGATTGGTCGCAACTAGTGCACCGTCGCTCGTTAACGCGTTGATTGTCGCGTTGGTCGCGCAGCAATGGCATAATTTTTTTAGCCAGATGTAATGCAGCGGTTTTTTATTCGCAACCAAATCGCATTAAGATTGCGAGCTGTGCGAAAGTTCACCGGACGACGGAAGCTTAATGGATTTAGTTGATTTTTAATGGCGAATCGTGTAGCAGACTGTGCGATGAATTCTTGTCTCATGTTTATTACACCTATTAACCTATTTGTTGCGCGACAGTTCTACTACTCCCGGCGAAAAGTATTCGAACATCTTTTAAAAGGCAGTAACTATTTCAAAATTGAGTTGAACGATTTGATTCTTTTTTTAAATTTTAGGAAGACTAGTTTATTGTACAATGACTTATTGTATAATAATTGAAATTTTGATAGTACGCGGAATGACGAAAAAGGATAGGAAACTCTCGTTTTTTAACTTCTTTATCTTATTCTGGGGCGGAAATGTAAGAAATGTGTTTTTTTTTTAATCTTGGTAACTTATATGCATACTGAACATTTCATTTGAATCGGTTGATATTGTTATAAGCTGTTAAAAAGCTGTTTCTTACGAATTTCAACCAAAAACAAAATTTCGTTGAAATTTTCAAAACAAATTTTCGATGAAATAAAAAACGTATTTTTTAAATTTTCATTCCAAATGAAAAAATCAAAAACGAGAGTTTAGTATTTTCATTTTTGATACTCCAAGAAATAGTAAAATTAAAAAAGTATTTTAATTATTGTACAGTAAAGTAGACCTACCAGCATTTAACAAAATTTAAGTCATTCAGTTCAGTTTCAAAAAACCTATTCCACTTTCTGCCAAGGTTTCTATACAGGGTGTCACATTCGAAATAACGCACTCAATTATCGCCTAACCAGGGTTCGAAATTATCGGCATTTATTTATTCGTTAATGCTTTAAACCAGATAGTTTATTTGGAAAATACGAGATTATTATATCTACATATGTTCCACATTACTCGTTATTAGTTTCTAAATTCTTACTGAACATTGTTTAAGGAAATTATAAATTTTGTACGAACATGGTGACTTCATTTGTATTTACATGTCACTGCGATCCTTTTCTCGCACGATTCTACGTTAAATATAAAGACAATTTTGATAATTGGAGTGCTAACTTTATCCGTTCATAACAAATATTATAGAATTATAGAATCTGATTTTGGATTTTTCGAATTATCGCGGAAAGTTGTGGTTCAGGTAGCCGTGATACTTGAACCGTTTCGTCCGGCGAAACAGAACTATTTAATTGTATCAAATGAAAAAACTTAAAGGATGAATGAAAATTTCGTTATTTTATTGAAAATGTTCGAGGAAGTTATCGCGGCGTGTTTTAATGAAGGAAGCGATGGGAGCTCGCAGCTATCGCGAGGCAGGGGGAGTTTATAATAGTACTTAGACCCTCGTTTTCAAGAGCTTTGACCCAGTTTTCGGTTGCTTATTTAAATTCTTGGGGAAAAATCTTCGGAGTTGGAAACATTAGTAAGCAAAGAATTGCGTTTAAAATGATAGAAAAGAGGGAACTTGAAATGTTGGTATCCTGAGGATTCATAACTAGGTAGGCAAATGCGAGGCATGATAATACCGAAATGAAGCTGACTACTTTCGTTGCTTCCCGGTTATTTATGGAAAACCTTGGGAACAGCCTTTGGAAATATTGCTAAGCGAAGAATCGCATTCGAAAATGGTGGAACGGAGAAGAGCGACGGAGAAATGTCAGTATCCCGAGGGTTAATAACGCGGCAAGGTAATGCCAAGTCCGGTAAAATCAAGAAAATGGTGATTATTTATGCAAGGGTAAGTTGAAAATGGAATGAAATTTATGAAATTTATTCGTGCAAGGTTTACGTTTCAGGGAGATGTAGCTTCTTAAAGTGAAATTTCAATGTATCAAAGTTTGCTTTGAATAATATATACGAGTAGTATTACTAGTAAAAGCCCTGTTGTTTATCCCTTGTTGTTCTAACAAAAGTATTCCAGGTATAACAATAGTTAAGAACGCATCAGAATACCAAACGGCTGCAAGTAGAAATGACCAGCAATGGAGAGACACGTTGGCAACTGATACTGAAAAAGACATGAAAATTTGTAAATTTTTTGAAACATATCTCTTCTATGTATTTAGAAAGTAAAAAATAATTTTCCCTTTAGTTACCCGTTTCTCCTTCAACCTCAAATGTTTAATTTTGTTGAAAAGTTGATTTTTGCAGATCGATAAAACACTGAAGAGTTTACAGTAACTCGTCGGGGAAGTAATTATTTAATCGCTTGCAACGGTAAAAGCATTTGTATCTCATTAAACATTAATAAATCTGTGCAAGTTCATGTTCATTCGTTAATTGACTTCGACTTGCTTCTACAAGTAAAACCACTGGTTTACACATGGTGTGTATCATATACTACTCCATCAGTATTTAAATATTTTTCTGAGTACTTACTACTATTTAAATATAGTATTAAATATCTTAAAAAGTTCTCTATTCAAAAATGAGTAATCACGATTTAAAATAGAAGAAATATTGAAGGAATTAAAAAATGTCACTATATCGTATTCAATCTATTAAAGTTATCGCTGACAGAGAGATCTTGCTATTTAATTTCTACATCTTGCAGTTAACGCAGATCATTTTTATTTTGCATGAAAATCCACAGTTTAATTACGATAAATTGTTGATTTTAGAATTCCTGTGGCTACGAGTACAAAAATTGAAATTAATAAGAACTTTTTCAAGAACACATTTTAAGTCTTCATTTATATAAAGTTACAAGCGTTTATTGTTCAATAATTGTTCGGTTATAATTCGTGGAATTTAATTAATTTTATTTTATGGAGTAATTTATAATAGAAGGTTCATTAAATATTACTTCACTGGCACATTAATTTCCATAAACGTACTGAAACAATATCATTGTTTACTCTTCCATTTCTATGGATCGCGTCGTTTAGAAAGATTAACAAGAAGAACGCCGCAAGAAAAAGGACTTTTCGAGAGAGAAAAGTGCGATGATCGATGCCTTTCGCGTCGGAGGCAAAGTCTGCGGCCACATTCCGAAAAAGTTGGTCGTTCCGAAAGTGCAATTGCGGGCCACGTTACTTTAAAAGACGTAATCCCGGTGAAAAGAAGCATTCGGATCGACCGAGGAAGATGTCTCGTCGAGATGAACGTAAAACGCTTCGCCTACTTCCAATTCCACTAAATCACTGATCGAAATAAAATACACCTGTCAGTGGTACTTTCCGATGCATTCTATTGATATTTATTTTTCAGATCAGTGCATATTGCGAGCGTCAAGAGCGATACTGACACTGACATTAAAATACCGAAGCAAGAATTGAAAACTCTGTTCAACGAAATGAAATAAGAATAGGAATTGAAAGAACGGTCAGTACATTGCCAAATTTCTTAGCTTTTCTTCTGTTAGTTTATAGTTACATCAATATCATAAGTTATTAATAAACTTCAAATTTCTATGCAAAATAAGCATTTCATGCATCGATTGCAAGAAAAAGGTGCTTCATACACATTCATTTTTATTTCGAATAATTTTAATCGATTATAAATAATATAATCGGAGTGCAAAATTCTTCTAATACTGTCACCGTTTTGTGTTTCATCTATTTTTGTTTGTCAGAAATGCATAAAATCCGCAGTCTAGTTATTAGCAACTTTTCTATTGAAGGACTGTAGTCACTGTAATATAGTCCTCACGTGACAAGAAGACATCTTTGTTACGTAGGCCCTCACAAATTTCATAATGAATTTGCAGATTTCCAATCTACCGTGTGTATCCCGTTTAGACTTTCCAATTATCTACCAATTAATAGACTTCCTCGCAGACCTTATCCGTTCGACTTTTCTTGACCACGTACTATCCAGGTTAATTTGTTCTGCAGAGGAAGTCCAAGGTACTTTGCGGAGTTAGCAAGACAAGTTAGTGAGACGAGTCGAATAAATAAAAGAAAAACCACTTATGATACGCATCGTGTGTCGCCGAAGCATCGCCATTAAGGCTCACAGGTTAATTACGAGTAAGACACCATTCGGACGTAGATGGCCGTCGACAAGGGATCGGGAGGGGAGGGGGCATAAAATGCGCGCGAGTATCGGTGTCGACGCAGCGGCAGCGGTCGGTGCAACCAATTAGTCAGTTCCGCGGAATCGATAGGAATCCGAAACGATACCGCGAATAATAGAGACGAGCGGGAAGGGAGCGCAAGAAACCGAAAACGTGGAAACGCGATGGGACGCGCGTCCGTGTCCGCGGAGATATATATTTCACGTTTCGAGCGGCTGTTTTATGACGCATTCCGTTGTCCAATTAAAAGTTAGATCAGACGGGAAGCGGAGGATGTGTTCCAGGATCGCCGTGGCTGACGTCGACGACACCGACCGCGGAACAGGTTTCGTTTTAACGAAGTCCTGGTGCGCGCCGCGCCGCGCTCTGACTCGGCAGAATTCACCGTTTCGATGTAATAACTTCTCCCTGTGCCTATGCATCGACCGTAAGGATCCGTTCGTTGACATGCACGAGTGACGAGAGGCATAACTTTCGTTATCGCGAATACGCGGCGATGAATCACGGTATCCGGCACCCGGTCGATGTACACGTGGGGGCGACAGGTCCCAGGCATAGATTTATTCCGCTTTCAATTGGCCACACCCGATCCCGGAGCGTGCTCCGACGCTGGACACGCTTGCGCCTGATGCGCTCGCGACATCGCGGTACACCTGACCACGGTACGGACCTCGATCGTCGCCCAGGTAAACGGGACCAGAGACGTCCGATCCCGTCAACGTCCGTGTAATTAGCGGCAGCTCGCCAGCGAAAATGCAAATACTCCGCTACTGGTCGACGAAGTCTGCCGACGATTTCCAGCTGCTCCAGTATCAAGGATAGAAGCGGATCTTCGAATAAGAAGAAAGTCGAGCAAACGAATCGGAAGTGATCGATCTCTTGCACTATAATGAGTCATACTTGCGATGAAGATTTCGTACGTAAGCTACTGGCTGATCCGCGTGAAAATATTTCAACTAGAGACACAAATATTTGTATACAGGGTGTCCCGAAAGTTGCTCAACTTCCTGAAGCCATTTGAAATGATTTTTTCCTTAACGCAAACGCAATTCGCGGATTTGTTTGCCAGTTATTAACGGAAAACAGTGACCAATCAGAGGCGAGATCAGTTGGCGCGAAGCGGCCGAGCCAATGGGTTTCACCTGCTCGTTGGCTCGGCCACCTTGCGCCAGCCTCGCCCCTCATTGGTCAGTATAACTCGCAATAACTCGTAGACACAGAGAAAAAGTAGAAGAAGTTTTTTAAATACTGTACTGAAAAAGGTTATAAATTATGAATCAGAATCAGTGTGAAAAACATAAACGCTGCACAAAGTTGCAACGATTAGACTCTAATCATTAGAGTAAACGATAATTGATCCTTGTTTCTAGCAACTCATCGCCACTTATTTAAATTAACGAACCAGTTTTCAATAAATAGAAGTTGCAACGATATTTGCAAACATCGTATTGTATACTTAAACGTAGCACGAATGATCTTTTATAAATGCATTATTTAATTCAGAAAGGAATTTAATTAATGAAAAAGTTGCTTGAAAATGAAGAATTGATAGAGAATTGATTAAGACTAAATACAGTGATTAATATTCTACAATCTAGCGTAAAAGGAAGAATTAGTAATGGAATGACATGATACTTCAATTCATTTTCATTATTAATTTATTAAGCGGGCATGACGAATTACCTCTCACGCAGTACCACTCACGGACTGTGCATAACGAATTAATTAAATGTGTTCGTTACAGATTATTTCTCGTTACATTCAGGATACATTTTGCCTCTGTCTAACATGGAAAATGTTTAAACAAGGACTAATCGAAGATATTACAAAGAAAATTTTAGTTATAGCGAAATTTACATTATAATAAATCGAGTAACAGCAATCGAGATATTTTGAAAGACAATTTTGAATGCATAAACTCTTACACCTGTTGGCTAAATACCTCGTTAAGGAGTCAAGAACGTGACGATGCGTTTAACAAGAGAGAAATTATGTGCAGATGCTTGCAGTATCACCTAGCACCACTTATTGCTTCCAGTTATTTTCGTTGCTAATGCGTTAATTAGGCGAGTTGATGAGTTCTCTCGTCATGTGAAACCGCGCACACATTAAGCACAACCAGTTTGCTAAATGTTCTCATCACCGCTTATCGCTCACTTTACAGTCGGGATCCGTTTTTTTACGAATTTAATGACGCGACGAATCGAAAAATTGTTTTTAGCTGTTCCTAATTAATGCAATGGATCGGGTTTGCTTCTAAGTAACGAAGTTCCAGTTGGCGCACGGTGTGATACGAGTTTTTCGTATTGCGTTACCGTGCTTGCAAAGAAGATTCAAAAAATGACGTGCGTCATAACTGTGACCGGGCGATCTACTTACGGTCGATACGATCCAATTATCGCTAGATGTACCATAGCTTGTCCAATGATTATTTTGCTATTAACGATGTTATCAAGTTGCATTCGTGGGAAATGGTTGACTAGAACTATTTAGTGGGACACGTGCTCTGATGAGAACCGTGCATAAATAACTGTCTGAATGTACGAACAAAATCTGTTAAAAATGTACCAAGACACGATTTGGATTTCTATTTAATATTCTATTTAAATATTTCTATAATGTACAATGAATTCGCAAACATATTTTATAGAATTTTTTAAAACATAATGCACATTCGTGCAATTTCTCTCACAATTAAATTACATTCATACAAATGTTGTCACAACGAATTTACATTCATGCAATTTCTTTCATACATCACTCGCTAAATATTTTTAAAGTAAGTTATTTTATCGAAAATTGTATCGGCTGATTATCACTAGAAGACACGCGAGGTAAATTGACGCTCACCTGACATCACCCGAGACGTTCTCTAAATTCTCTAAATTTCGAAAGCATTAATTCTCGGAAATTGTTTCATTAAATAAATTGCTTCGACTACATGGAGTTATTGTAGTCATTATGATAATTGTTCCGAAGGACATATGACCCATATTTTTACGAAATGCACGTTACATCACGAGCGCATCGAGATCTCATTAGGAAACTGGCCTATTTCTCGAACGTGTTCTCCCATGATCTCGATTTGCCACTGTCGAAGATCGAACTGGAATCAGCAAGATTTCCATAAATTCAGGAAGAACGATCAAGATGCGTGCAACGGTCGAGACATCGACGCGCAAGAACCGCGATACAGGTGGTGTCTCCGCCGCGATATCTGCCACTTAATTACCGGTCCCGTAAGGAACGCCAATCCACCGGCGAGACGCTTAATTACATCGCGTCTGTTTTGTATACGGGGAAAAACTTCTGTTTGGTGAAAGTCGATGAGCATTGCCTACCGACGAGATTTATTCGTTGCGTAAAGTGGATGCATCATCGGAACGATCTGGAATTCGACGATAAAGTTCACTATTAATCTTCAGGCGTTCAGCTTTTTCTAATTATTCACCGTTACGGATGCTGGAAGAAACAGCGGTAACTATTAACAGGGAACGGTACTCCAATTTTAGTTTCTGATCTGCGAATGATTCATCCTGTTGCTAGAGGTCATTTCTCCAGCCAGATGTCAGATCGTACTTTTTACCTTGAGATACAGGATGTTCTACGATCTGTGGTACAACTTCGACGATAATGACTTCATTTTAGTTGGTGTTATGGTTGGGTTTGCTCTATGTGTAATACTGCATTAGTACGAACTGAAAGTTCATATCGTTTTATAACTGTAGACAAAAATGAGATGATGGGTACCGAAAAATGCTCGCGAAATAACAATTCCATATGAGGTAATGTCTAAAAATGTCTGTGAACTAACTATATAAAATGAAGTAATATCTAAAAATGTTTTGGAACTGGCAATGTAAACTAGGATAATACTTGTAAACGCTTGCAAACTGCTACTTTAAAATAAGGTAATACTTAAAGATGTTCCTAAGCTAATGATTGAAAATGAGATAATACTTAAAAAATGTAAAATTCTTAGATTGATAAAAATTTAAATTGTAGTCAATTTTAAATAGTGATCAAATTAATTATAATAAACTTTTAATATAAAATTTAATTGTAGTAGATTTTTAATAGAAATTTAAATCACAATAGATTTTTGTAGAAGCTTTTTAAAGTACAGCAGATTTTTAGAGGAATTTAAATAGAGATTTAAATTACAATAGATTAAAATTGAAAATTTGAATAAAAAAATTTTTAATTGTGTAAAAAGGAAAGTATAGAATTATTACTCAAGGTGCAAAAAGCCTTCATTTCTTGATGGGTAAAGATTACTAAGGAATGCTATGAATCACTTTCAAGGTAGCCTAATGCTTAAAATTACTGCATTACCTTTTAGTATTATCTGTTTTGAAAAATTATCATGAACTTAATCGAAGCTATAAAAGCCAGAAATGCGTAAAACTTTTCCAAGTTACTATGCAACAGTATATTTTCATAACGTTATTAATAAGAAATATGTAAAATGACGTGTTTCGCACACAATGTTACTTACGAATGGATACCCTAATATTTAAAAAAATATTCCTAAGTGCATATAAAATTACGGATTCTGAACAGCGTAATTGCTTTGTTACTTCCAACAGGAATGCAGGAAACTTACTAATGTGAACACAACTAAAATGCGGACTTTATTTACTTACGATGCTAACAAGCATATAAAATAGCACAAAGTAATCTAGTTTACAGCAATTCAAAGTAGTCTTTGTGTTACCATCGTGATAATGGAATTTATAATAAAGAAATAAACTTCCACTTAAATGTAAATTGGTTCGTTTGAATTTACGTCAGCATAAAAACGTGCAGTCGGTTTATTAGAATTTATGAAGTTAGCCGGGCAAGAGTACTGGTAGGTGTACCGAAATACAAATAATGCATGAGAAGTTAAAAAGTGTTGAAGTTAAAAAATGGCTATAATGAACGCTGTGATTTTGTTATACGTCGACGCGAAAGCGTCACTTCGCAGGAATAATACAAAACCTGCGCCAGTTAAAATCTCAAGTTCCGCTATACCAGTGCGCCGGTCTTAATTGCATCAGAATTTCCATTTACTTAGAAGTTGCGAAAGTTTTTTAAGTGGTCGGCAATTTCAAAATGCCGGGCACAGAAGAAGCGCACTTTCAGGATAAAATAATTCTCCGTGACACCACAATTTGTCAATTTAATAGATAAAACAATAAGTACGCAGCTAATAACGAGGTGAAGAAGGCACTCGATTCGAATTAAAACACCGGAGGACCGATCGATAACTTACCAAGAAAAACACTGTGCGCAAAGTTTTAATAAAGTCTGAAGAGTAATTGCATGGAAAAATCGGATTCGAGCGTCTCGTTTTTCTTTCGCTGCTTAATCACGTGCAAAAATTTTGAAAACCACTTAGCACAGAGTTGGGCATATTTATTCGAATAACGAGTACAATTTTATTCTTAGAAATTATACGAAATATTGGTCGAACAAAATTATGTTCGACGAGTTTGTCCGAAATATTATTGGAATAAGATTTTATCCGAACTGTTTATTCGAATTGTTCGAAATGAATAACGTCCAACTCTGAGCGCGCAATTATCGAATAACGCGCTAAGGACATTTAACTGCAAGGAATTAAATAGCCGAAAACTAATTACATACTCTGATGGAAATGAAATGTCCTTGTTTAAGTTTTAAAGTTAACGTCGCTTACATAGTTCTATATTAACGTCAATCTAGCGTAATTGCTGTTCGCAAATTTCGCCAGATTCTTTGATACGATTCACCGCAATTTGAAATATTATAACACTATACTTCTGGCGTGTTTTAAATGAAAAATTCGTTTTTAAAACGTCTAAATTGCATTTGAATATTGTGTCAACCCGCTGGCTCCTCTAATTAATCATGAAACACAAATTCGATTAAGATTCGAATAATTCAATATAAAAAGCTGACAGTGCATAATGAATTGGCACAGTTAACGTGAAAGTAGAATTATGGTGTACATACAGCCAGCTCGTGTGATCCAGCTCGAGCCGTGTAGAAATTTCATTGAAGTAGGATTTTCGAAGTATTTATCAACGTCAAAATTGGAAAAAGACTATATTTTACGTAAGTGTTACATGCTCCATCTTCTCACGTTTGCAGTTATCGAGGTACGTATAAAATACGAGGCAGGAAGGCGAGTTCTTCCAACCTCTGCTTTCTCTAATTACCGGCTCGTGGGACTTGGTATTTAACTCTTGAACTAGTATCGTGGGATTATGTCGGATTCTTTGTCTCCTCAATTTACCGGGCATTGAATTTCATTAGAAGGTTACGCGGTGCAACCCAGTCGCAATTGTTTTCCCAATTCGAATGAAAATTCGTCGCTCGAATAAATTACCGAGATCGTTTTTGTCGGATGGCAATAGCCGATATTAAAGAGCTAATGATTTTATTCTATAATTTGATCGCTTTTGTGATCTGCTAATCGAGGCGGTATCAATTACCCAGGTTTCAATTATGTAGGCTTCAATTATCAAGATTTCAATTATCAAGGTTTCAATTATCAAGGTTTCAATTATCCTAGCTCTAAAGGAAGTCTTAGTAACCGGAACTTTCAGTGGAACGATTTAACCCTTAGCATTATACCGTAGTAATCGTGTTATATGAATTGGAAACATCGTTCACGCGTTCTAGCGGTTCTTTTACAAATTATGGAATGCTACATCGGCGCGTTACAACTTGCCATGAATCGCCCTAGGGCAGGAACACATGGGGGTACCAACTTCATTCTGATGTAATCTCAAATAGGCAAAAATGCACCGATAGAGATCATCATACATCGTGACTAACGCTCAGATTAGACACGAACGTTACCGGTAAAAGCTGATACTTTTATACCGAGTGAGTCATTTCAATTTGTAGATAAATTCTAACATTCCGAGAATAGTCTTTTCAAAAATTGGAAACGTTGGAAGACGATAGCAAGATCTGTAAGCGAAAGTTTGTTAATAATTAAGATAATTTCAAAGTTAAATGAATGATCTTACATGAATGATCTTACACTTTATCAATTCAAATGAATCGCCATGTATAATTTGAGTTAAGGTTAGCCAACTTTGATCGTATACCCAGTGTACACCAAGTATTATTTGGGATAAGAGAGATGACATAAATTATTAATCATTTTTATTACCGAGTACGTTGTCTGCGGTTTAAAAGTGTACTATGCAAGAATAAAATATTATTGATAAAAATACCTGTTTTACAATTCGGGTGAACTGTCTGACGCTTGCGCAAATACTCCACTTACCTGAAAACGAAAGAACAACTATCGTTACAATAATGCGAATAATTCAATAAAACCGGTGATTGGAGAAAATATTTAATTTCGATTTGCTCGTAAACTGAACAGCTATTAAACGGAAGGCCTTTTACCATTCTGTTCGCCAATTTCATCGTTGTATTTATTACAGGACGCTTATTGTTTAATGTCTGTCTTAAAATTTGTTAGTATTCCTCAATATTCGCGGTACAATGCAGTCAAAGTAATTCCGTTTTAATGCCCCATAAAAATCACATAGGTAGATTCCCTGGAAAGCGACGCGGCTTTTACTGTTATGCGCGCGCGAATTAATGTATTTATTCATTAATTTTCTACAAGGGCGTCTTTACGATTCCAGTGATCGCAAAATAATAACGTCGTCGCAGTGTCAACGGAATAAGTTTCCTTAACACGCCTGTTATGGCAGTGTTATTTCCGAAGAACCGATTACGAGCAGGTATTCAAACTCCAGATTAAATGAAAATCTATTAAGGGGAAGGTTTAATGAATATGGTAAGCTTCATAGCAGGCACAGTAAACGTCGTATCATGTAAATTATGTTCAGTTTGCATATGTAAAGTCTCCAAGCCGCGTGAATTTTTTATCTTATTACGCTGCCGGTTTTTTCTTTTCACGGAAACGCCGGCATAGAAATGACTCACTTAACAAGAAAATCATGTTACAATTCAAACATATTTAAAAATAAGAAAAAAAAACAATCTTTTACAGATTTACAATCGTATCAATATATCGGTATTTTATCGGTATTTATATATTAGGTATTTTACTGGAGTATTAATTGTCTAAACAAATGTTTGCCAAATAATACTGTACACACTTCAATTGCAATTGGGTTAATTTAATACGATTTTAACGTCCATATTGTATTCATTTAATCGTTTCACTTTCATGTGATAATTACTATTTTTCATTAACAACACCCACGGATTTAATATAATGGATGAACGGATCGAAATGGATGAAGCTTGACCTGATTTTCCTTTAATTATATTTATATTCATATTTGTGTTTATAATTAATTATATATACACTATATTAATATTATACAATTGACATTTAAATTTGCGCTTTCTTCTTATTCATATTATAAATTATGCAGTTCATGTATAAATATTACAAATTAAACAATGTGGTTCTTACCTGTACCACGTAGGCATTAAACATTTAAGGGTTTAAAAAAAATGTATTCACGATGTACCGCCGGATTCATACGATTCAGTGACAGCAGATTTTTTTTCTAATAATTCAAACCAGGTCAGATCTTTATGATAAATTTTTCAGGAATGCAGTGAAATAGATCTCATTTGCTTAAATTAATTTCACTCGTAATTATGCTAAAAATTGTAGTCTCTGTAAACGATTAATAAGGAGGTTGAAACCGGAGTTGGGCAAAATTTTATTCCGACGACGGATAAAGGACGCTATCGAAAAAATATGCAATCGGATAAGAATTTGTCTAGATAAAAATTGATCCGAATAAGAATTTATTCATACAGGAATTCATATGGAAATAATTGATTTGAATAAAAATGAGAAAACATAAAGTGTTTATTCAAGAGTTTATCGTTTTATTTTTTCTTTTGGATAGACTGATGCACGACTAAAATAATCTTTCTACGATTGCAGAGGAAAGCATCGGCAATTTTATAATCCTACAAGTAGTTCAAATGGAATCATACAAATATGTTCACATAAAATCACGTAAAAACAAATAGATTCAACAATTATCCGCATTACTATTTGATTTTGGTTCCAATGATTTATTTAAATAAAGAATAATTTATGAAGAATAACGAAAAATTGTTATTCGAATAGAATATTTGACTACAACATTTGTCAATGTCTTAGGTAAGTGTTTCCTAAAAACACGAAAGACACCGGAATAAAATTTATTTTTTATTTCGAAGAAACTCGTCTCCATCGTCTCCGATTCGACGGAGTACAATGAAAACGGACCAGGGTTTCATCCGACGACGAAGGTCCGAAGAGTCCTTCGATATCTCGAAAATATGGTTTCGAAAGCTTGGAAGAAGTCGCGGCAGGAAGTGGAATTACGAGAGCGTTTCGAGGAGCACCGTTGTCTCGGTTCGTCGCAAAGGCTCGCGGTCTTCGTTTGTACCGCTAATAACGGACCACCCGGTATACCGCTTCCATGTGATCAATTATTCGAAGAAATTTCGCCGGTCTTATGAAGCACGACCACGGGCGAACCAAGAACCGTGCGCTGTTACTGAAAGCGATGTTATCGAGGAAAACGCGGTGTGCTCCCCGTATCATTGACCCAGGCCGGACACGTGGCTCATAATTCACGATAAAGTAGCTTGAATTACAGTTCTCTGTAGTACCGAGCGCGTACCGAACGTAATCGTATATTAATGCCCCGAACGCAACGTGCACGTATTATCGGCCAGGGTAACCCTTGGCCTTGCTCCTATTAAACTCTTCCGACTGTCTGCGCTTAACTAGAAAGTCGCAAAATGCGTTTCCTTCTATCGCGAGGCGGGAGGTTCTACTCAAGGCGGAACAAGCCAATTGGAACAGAAAAAGACGCAACATTTTTCATTCCCGCGTAACATCTTGCAGACGTTTCATTTCGCGTTTCTTTTTTACACGTCGCTGATTTTAGAACTGGATTAACCTCTCGCCTCACAATATCCTATCCGTAAGGGAGACTTGATAACGGTGAACAGCCTTTTGGAATTTCGGAATTGAAAAGAGGTATTACTTTTCTTCTGCCAAGCATGGATAATGGTTTTTTTTTCGTCACAAATAAATATTCGTTAGCGAAGATGAATTTCTTCGACATTATTCAGTTTTATTGTTATTTTATTGTTTCAGTTTGATTTGTTACGCAGATTAAAGAATTAGATTGAAATGGATATAAGAGGATTTAAAGTAATGAATAGGCTGAGAATTTTTATACAATAGAAAAATTGTTTAAGTTGATTTCAAGAACGGCAAATTAGATCGAAAATTTCTTTTCTCTTCGAATCATTTTTTCTTCTCGTGTCTTTACAATTTTGTTTTCGATCTATCCACTTTGGGTTGATTTATCTATTATAAATTTATGTCTATTAACACTTGCTGTATCAAACCATAGGCGCTATTAATGTATATTATTTTATAACAATGACATGATTCGATTTACTCAAACATCGAAATATTTTTATAATGCTTTTTTATAGTACTTGGATATTTGATGTGTCAGGTTAACCTTTTAGATTCTTTGTGCAACAAAACGTGTTCGTAATACTCTCGAACTTTCTAAGACAATTGCATTGTGATCAATTTGCACAAAACTTTCAGAACGTTGTTCGCATAAATTTTTACATATTATTCTATAAATATATCTCTCTCTTCCTGCAATTAATTTAGCACTTCTTAACAAGAAACAAGATAGTTACCATTTGCATTCAAAATCCATAGATACATAAAATAAAAAAATAGCAAATTTACTCTGAAGGAAGTCTCCCAGATTACATTGTCTACGACTAATCACTTTAAAAATCGTTCTCTCCGCTATTGCGACCGAAAGTTCTATTTAAAAAGAGACACTGGAAAACTGTGTATTTTCCAAACCGCTGGTAGGCAATAAAGTAAACAAGAAATATTTCATTTTGTACAACGGACCGTTAAAAAACAAAGCTATTCGAGCCCGTGAAATTTAACTGACTCTCTCAACAACTACTATTTCACCCGAGCCGATCTACAATTTTGGAAACAATCGAAAACATTTTTTTTCCAAATGTTACGGGTTCTCCGGTTACAGCCGGCGTGTAGGGCAGCCGCGGCGGCGAGTCAGCCAATATCCCGTAAAAATTAGCGGTCTCGCAAACCGAAACTTCCCGCGGCTCGTGAGCGATCGGTGTAGAATGCGGACCAATAATATACACCGTCGCTGTGGGTCGAAAGGTTTAAACACGGCCCCAAAGCGGCACGTTCCGTGCCGAATCAATTGTAGTCGAGCAAACAGCCGTGGGCGTTTCCGCGTTGGTCACGCGACTCTTTAATAAATAGCTTCGATCGAATTTCATTTTCAACGCAGGGCTACACTTGGCCGTAGTATCCACGGGAAGCGGGCATTTTCGCGGCCAATCGGCGATCCTGCGCCTCGGGGGCAGCCCGGTGCGATAAATTATCCAGTTCGCCGCCGAGTCGCTCCGCCACACCGGCATTATTAGTCACGACAATGCCGGCCAGCTGCAATAACTCAGCTCGCGCCTTCTTATATTTATAATAATTACAGCTCGCGCACCGATATCGGGTGGAAACCCTCGAGTAGCGGTCGCCTGTTTTTCTCTTTTCTGGAACCGACGGTCCTGCCCATCGCTCGAGACTATTCCCTGCTCGTGTACGGCTGTATCAGCCTCACCGGTAAGTATAGCGTGAGATCTTTTCGCGAAATGGAATTGTGTGCATCAATCAAATCGTTCGCAGGCCAAATCGGTTAACTCGGCTTCACGAATATTTTTAACACACGATTCCTTTCTGGTCTCAATTTCACTCTATTTTCAATCTTTAGGGTACACCGAGACACGGAAGTATTCGAACGCCTTTTACAGCGAAATAACCTAATAATTATAATCGGATCGAGCGATCGAAATCTTTTGAGATGTTAGAGAGATTAGTGTAGCAGACAATAGCGAAAAAGTTGTTCCGAGATTTTGATCATCTTACAATACTTGTACCTTGTCTTAGCGACAACCGGCTTCAATGAAATTTTCAGCATGTATATAAATTATTGAGACGTAGAAAATGCATTAAATTTCTGTTATAGGCCCAAATAAAAATGTTGAAGAAAACATAAGTTTAATTTTTTTATCACCCTAACCAATTGCAATTTTTGACGTAACCTTGACATAACCAATTGCAATTTTTGAAGATTCTCTTGATCATTCTCTAGTAAACTGATCCATTTAACACATCAGCAAAAATTTAGATCACTTGATCCGATTAGAAAGAAATTACTGAGTTTTAAAAAGCGTTCGAATATTTTCGTGTGTGCATTTAAGATATATAACTAAATTAAGAAACTATATGTACAAAAATAAGTAGAACAAATTACATTAATAGAAAATATATGTATAAATAGGCAACATGGGTACCAACGAAAAAATTACAAATTAAAGATAAATGTGCTGCCTTACAAATTTCAAAATAATCATTAGCGGGAAAAGAAACTAATTGAACGCTGTAGTATTTTAAAATTCTTCTTTTGTCTTCACTGTTGTGTTTCGTTTATCCATTATTTTCTGTAAATGCATAAAATTGGCAATCTACTGATCACTTAAACGGAAAATAAGGTAATTGGATTCAGCATGAATCGCTTCATCCAATTTCATATCACGTAATCAAGTCCTAACAGAATTAACTTACAAACACGACCTGCCGTGAATACTCTTTTTTTTCCGTTGAAATGATCTAAAACCACCGGTGGTTCTAGTGCATGAAACTATAAAACGATGCGTACTTTCTCATCGTATATTCACTCGCATTAAATCAGCAATACTTTTCTATTCATAAATATTTAACGCCTGATCGACAGGGCAATCTTCATATAAATTACTTTTTGCCAGTTTCTATCTCGTCCCGGATAAGAAGCGGTAAAAGTGGTTGGACCTTGATTCGATTACCTTACTATGATTGATCGCCACTATTAACAAGGTTTAACAGTCTAACTAAAATACAGCCGCTCAATTTCAATGTCGCCCGGATTGCGTTTTCCGAGGTGAAATTCGTTGCATTGGCAAATCAGGTATAGTAGTCAGGCAGAATTGCTGTAATATGTAAAAAAGACACGAGATTTTCTCATTCTTCGTTCGATAGTTTCAACAAATTAAAAAATTAAAAGTCTCTCAATGTCTTCGCTGTTCTGCATTTCACTTATCGATTTTCGTCATAAACGCATAAAATCAACATAACCAATTTATTATCTAATCGAACGTTTTACTTCCATTCATAATGATCACAGATTTTTCATTTTTATTGCAATCTTTGTTTTGGAATGCCTTTCGCAGCGTCCGAAAAATGTTTTGAAAACTGGGAGAAGCATTAGCGTATCTGTTTTGTCTCGGAAAGGACCTATTATGATGACGACGAATAGATCAGTAGTTTGTGTTTCCTATACAAATTCCGAGTACTCTTTTTTTATATAATACAATTCATATCGGCGAATGAAAAAGCAAAAATGACTAGATTTTTCGGGAGGTATACCGATGCAACGTTTATTAATGAAGTCGTTACTTTGGATCAAGACCGTACTACATCGTTGAACATCGCGTTTAACGGATTCGAAGTAATAAAACTAAATAGTACAGGGATTTATAGGAGCTCAGAGCCATCATTGGAAATGCGATTAATTAGAAACTATTGAAGTCGATGAAGTCTGCTTAAACTACGTCGAACATTTACGGTCGCCGATATCGACCCGCTGGCATTTTAGTTGAACATCGTAAAATTAACCTGGATTAGCCGAGTATAATAAAAACAATGAGAAATTTCGATTCCACTGTTGTCGAATATCGAAACAATTCTTCAAGAAATTCCATGATTATCCGAAATAATCTAAGTTTGAACGATTATAATTAAAAGTAGAACAAGCCAGTGCACTTATGAAAAAAAAATGAACGGGTGAAACGCGAAACGGAAGAAACATAAGGGGAATCCAAGATCAGTGGTAGAATATTTACAACTAATTGTAATCAGTAAACGAAGAGACTAATTTTTATTTAACACCTGCTTTGCGCGATCGAGATAGGCAATTTTTCTATCGCTTAAAGATTTCATACGACTATAAATCCTAAAATTAAAAAAATACATAAGTTTTAACAATCGCATTCGTTTTAATTTTTAAATCTTCTGGTCGTAGAATATTCCCTGCGGCCACTGCGATTATGAATGTCCATCGTTAAGAGGATAATGAAAGCATGGTTAAGAGGATATTAAAGCCATTAAAGACAACAATTTCTTTCTGCTTTACTGGGATTTCCAGTGGCATTTTAAGATCTGTTTAACGTAGATTTACGTGGGAACCAGATAACACTAAAGATACGAGCAGCATCATGTTTCTTACAGCGTTTATTGCGGGGTCACAGAAATGTGCAACTTCTAGCGGCTATTGTGCACACGGTCCATTCGCAAACGATGTTCCGGCTGCTGAGTGTACTCTGCTCAGGACTGAGATTGAACACTTTCATTGTATTTTTAGAACGCAGGTTTTCTTGTCGTTGCGTTTCCAAAAATATATCCTACAATGTGAAGTTTTGGAAATACGTAATTTGTTAATGCCTCGGGAACTCGCAAAATACCTCGCGAAATACGTTTAGAAACTTGTTATAATATATCATAAATTAATTAATTATATTAAATTCAATTAGTCATACAAAATTCTTGCCACAATGAAATAAATGTATGTTAAACATTTTCTAAAGCATTAAAAACATAAAATAATACAGTCGATCGTATTTGAAGAAAATAGTTGTACAATAATGTACGTTCTTCTCTTTATTACAGATAAAATAATGCTTGTTCACTCCAACGTGAATTTTATAAAAAGCTTTGTAAACAGAATAAAAAGATATTGAAATATTTTTAATGCGCTCTTTGCAAAGGCGATGAGAATAGAAATTATCGGAAAACGTCTTCGTTAACCGGAGATGAATGAACAATTTCTCAAAGCAAAAATCATTGTCCATAGCGCGTATAAAATTCCAAGATTGACATTCTATTTATGCTAAGAATATTTGGTTTTATTTTATTCGCTACTCATTAAAAACATGTTTGACGTTCAATACGTAATATTAAGAACAGGTGTTTAGTTTACTATACTTATCTCCGAGTTACCACTTTGATTAGTATTATAAAAACTGAAATTTTCAACGTTGGATTACCGTATAACTATTCGATTGTAATTTAATGATACGATATTTTTCTTATTCAGAATTATCGAATCACTGACTCGTCAGTATAATATATTTGTTTCTATTTCTGAAAAAACTCGTCATTGCTTCAACAATTATACAAGCAGAAATTAATATTGGGCTGGTTCCATCCGAAAATTATACTTCAGATAACAGATTTGAAAAGCTTGAAAAAACTGCATAGCAACAATTGAAAACGGTAAAACGAAATAACGAGTAATAGCAAATTAAATGTAATTCTAATAATAATAATAACAATTAGACTGCGGATCCTTTCGCGAAATAGAAATTGCCTACAACAATTGTAAGAGGCAGTAGCCAATTAGAAGTTTCTTTTGTCTTTTGTTCTGCATTATATCGTCGTAAATAAATGCATAAAATCCGCAGTACGGCAATAGTATTCGAATATTCAGAAATACGCGATACGATTCCAAGATTGAACTGTTACAGTTTATTTGCAGACAATACCATACACTACGCTGCAAAACATTCACAGTCTAGTTACGGGCCGAGGTCTGCGCAATATTTTTCCAAGAGTCCGTCGTCTGTATCCTTATGAACAAGCGTGTGCTTTTCCATTGTCGCGTTGTTACAGAAACAGAAAAAAAGAAGGAAGACGAAGGAAAAACAGCACGACAAATGGAAATACTTGAACGTAGACAATGGGCATTGACAGAACTCTCTGTCTGTCCTATTCGCTCCTCTTCCGTTTCGTTCGCGGTAATGACTGCAATAAATTACGCGTAACATCTCTCCTCAAAGCAACGGCGAACACCGTTACACCGTTCGAGAATGAGAAAGCAGCCACCGGCGATGCGAAACAATGGTTAAACGACGATAACCTTCCTGAATGGATTATATTTAATGCACCGTAACTCGCTATCTTTTCGAATCTCTTTTAAGGGAAGATAACACGGGTGTAGTCTGACCGACTGATTTGTTGCACGTTCAACTAAACGGAGAAACTACTCCGCATTAATCCTAGCGATTCGTGACATTGCCAACTGCTTGATACGCTTGATAATTACCACAACCGTGGATTTGATGCGTTCACGATCAAAATAAGTAAATATGTTTCAAGAGTTTGGAGATACTGTTGCACTATGGAATCAATATTTCATCGATTTTTTTCTGCGATTTTATACGGGACAGACCAAGCAATTTTATCGCATTTTGGTTGAAAAGCAGCGTTTTAGTTTATTGTAATACCGTTCTCAATTTTTCATTCTTACCTCTGCGTGTTTTTAGAATTTATTAATCTTTTGGTAAGGTGCACGTGTTACTTGTTTGAAAAATTGTCCAGTTATTCATAGTATTATAACTTATTATTACAATTGAGATAGCTTATAGAATTATTATAATTATACCAATATAATTAATTCCCGTTTGCGTACACATTGTGCGCAAGTGAAACGAGAGTGAGCTTGATACTTGATAACGCGTCGTTAGCATATCCACTTGACTCGGGTCAAGGTGACATGGTACCATCAGTTTAACGGTCTAACGTCGTTGTAACCGGCGCTTCTAAATGTTAGAGTCCCACTGGTTAACAGGCTGTCTCGTGTCAAGATGTATTCCGAGAAGCATCGCGCTATCGCCGGGAATTTTCGAGGACAAGAATGGTTACGGTCCGAGCGAGAGGTGGGGTGTAGAGAAAGAGTCTGTTGAGCACAGCATGTTAACCTTTTGCACTTCGGATTTTTCACCTCAGCCTCGACAAACTCGGCTCGAGAATTTCAGGCGAAATATCGTACGAGTAATTGTCGTCTGTAAGCGATCTCCCCGGAAGATTAGTTTAACACGCTCGCTACCAAATACGATCTCGCATTTTGCTTCAAGAATGTCAAATTCATTTGACGCGCGTCGTTATTCCGCGTCATTACGCGGCGTGTACGGTTTCAGAATACTGTTACTGTTCCCGGCTACGTTTTTGTTATTTAACAGAATTTTCTTGCATTCCGTAAACGATAAGGTCTCGATACAGAGCAGCATGAAGCATGCTAACATCCTATTCATGATAACAATAAGGACACGGAGTCTGTCAGACTCTTAATAAAATTAATTACTTATAAAATGAATCTGATAGTAATTTTTACATAGAAATTTAATGTAACACATATTGCACATTTTCGTTGCAAAATATTTCACAGTTACACATAAAACCTTAAAATTATGAAAAAGGAGAAACGCATTTATAAGCAATAATATTTAGAGTAGAGTCTGTTAAACTCGGTGTTTGCAGTCGAGGGTTAATATAATTCGATTTAATATAATTTATAAGTGGGATATTTGTCATTGTACAGTAAAGAAATCATAAACGTAGCAAATAGTATTTCCTAAGAATCCATAAGAGAAGTTCCTAAGTGACTCGTAATTCTGGCAACAAATGTAGACAATTTTTTTTGCATAAAAATCCGCAGTCTAGTGATCAGTATGGAGAGACATAAAATTAATATAATAAACAGTCTTCAATGCACATACAATATACATTGCACATGTTGCGACGATAATCGTCTGCAGTTTCTATCGATAAAACTGCATTTAATCGAATGGTGCCACCAGGTAGATTGCGCAATTACTAAATATTTATGCAAAATGTTCTGCATCTGTAGTAAAAAAAAAAACATGAACAACTTAGGAATTGTTACTTATTTGTACTATTTCGACTAAGTCGAAAGTGACGTATCGATACTCCTCAAATCTTTTAATGTTCTTCTCAATTTTGTGAAGTGCAACTGTGAATTTTTCTCATAAATGTGGTTGATGATAACTGAACCGTGAATCTTAGACTGTTATGGTAAATCTGATTAGTTGCAATTTCCAATACTAAAAAGATTAAAAGCACGTACAGTAAATCTGATGATCACTTTGAAAGTAGACAGGAATACCTACTTGACCTCTTGCCATACTTAGACGAGTCTGGCACGTGATAGTAATAACCTGTTAAGTATGAATGCTATTCCGTTCTTTTCAGCTTGAATAGATTTCTAATTCTTTGCGATCAGTATTTAAACATTTAAGCAAACGTAGACTCACGAAAGCAGGTTGTAGACAGTCAAAAGCAATTGCTACAATAAATCTTGTTGTCTCTCCACTCTTTTATTAATTTACATTTCGTGCGTATTTTATGAACACTACAACAATAAGGAAGCTAGCGGATTACACTGGGTGTTACGACCTGCGAGAGTCGAAAAACTTGACCGCTGTCAGAAAAATCGAATTTCATAGGAGCATATGTCGAGATTGGATCGGACATAGTGGCCTGACGACCGGCAGTTCCAGTGTTAATCTACCATGAGCCTCTTCGTGAAGCATCGGTATTACGGTTTCGTTGCGGCACTCATCTACCATGACACTCATTGTCAATATACTACAGATTGCTGCATAAGACCAGCCGATCCTGACCTGTACCCTTCAGTTGAAGGCTTCACGGGGTTTCTCCGCTTTATGCTTCTTAAGACATCGGTTCCGTAAGCTCTGTAAACCCCGTAAGCCCGGATCGCTCGAGCTCCGGCCCATTCCCTTCGATCTCCGCATAACGTTCCCCGCATCTTTCTGCTTTATTTACATTTCGCGGTATGCTCCGGCTGGTTTTATGCATGGATACTCTAATTACGTGCGGCGTTAGGATTGCAGAATCGTTGAAACGCGCAGCGAGCTGAATAATGCAGTTGCTGCGCCGAGTCAATAAAATTGTCTTGATTTTAAGATACGCAGTGCGTGAGGTGGATGCATTCCTATGAGCTTGGTAATTGTTCGGTGTAAAACGAGAATTCTGCGAGCGTAATGTCAGGAATTCAATAGTTTAGTGAATAATACATTAAGCGTTTTACTCGAACGCAGGAAATTCCGTCGGAAAATGTAGTGCGTTAATTAACCCTTTGCACTTGGAGCTTTCTTTTACACGTATTACCAGCAACGCGAAGTAATTTTATTGATATAATGGCAAAAATTACATATATATAGTCACAATGGTCCTGTTGTACTAAAATGTAGATACCGAAGGTTAAAATGTTTATTTCCTGAGCCAGGACTCTCGGAGCTAAAAGATATCGGTAACACAACACCTAAAGGCCATGTGTTAAATCTCAGATAAAGCTAAGGGCCGTTGGTCCCGATCGATCTGGGTTTCCCTCTTTCCGTTGCAGTCGGTCAGTCAGTCGATCTTGAAGGTTGAATCTTAGTCACAAGGTTGAATCTCCAACTCGATATTACGCGAAGAAAATATTCCATAAATAAAATGAAATTACTCGTCGACTATTCGGTTTAGGACTAATAGAGGTCGATACTTTTTTACTTAGAATTCGATATTCTTCCATATTTTTATATAAAAAGTATAGTACTACGTAATATGGAAGTTACAGAAGGTGCACAAGTTGCATGGACCACCCTGTATAATACCCTTCCCCGCTTTAAATCGAGCGTTTTCAATCTGCGTGATTGTGGGCGAAGAATAAATACAATACCAAACAAGCAATTAAATTTTATCACGTGTATCGTACACAGGACCGATGGTTGAGACCAGAGAAGGACACGCGTATCTTTGCAAATATTTGATATCGATTCTGCTGGAAGCACTCAGAGACGTTCAAATAACTTTGGATATTCTGTACGCGCGAACTGCGAAATCGATCAATGCTGCCGATTCCCGCGTGCCGCGCGTTTCATGGTATTAGATATTTATCAGGGTTAAATACACGATGATGATCAAAAGAAAGTCTAGTCGACGAATGCGATAACGAAACCTTCCTACGAAGTAGGGAACAGCCAGGAAGGAGAGACATGCATCTTTGACGAAGATAAAAGTCCCTATCATCGAGAGGCTTGAGGTAAATATAATTTATGCGATCAATAAATGTAAATCGTGCAATCGATGAACGTAATTCATGTGTTCAATAAATATAAATCACACGTTCTATAAATGCAAATCATATGTTCAGTAAATATAAATTGTAGAATTAAAATGTCGTTCTGGAGATTAGAAATATCAGGATTTTAAAGAGAAATAGAAATAACGACGTAGTTTGAAAGAATTGGAAATATATAAGTTGCAATATTTTAGGTCTTTTTCAAAAACTGGACCACATAATGTAAAAAAAGCTGAAGGTGACCTTGATTGTTCGGAATAAAACATTTTTTCTGAAATCTTTTACATTGCAATTTGTGACTAACCAAAAATTGATTAACGTTTCTTAAGAACATTTTTTTGTTAGATTGTTGGAACTCCTCGAAAAATTGCTGTGACAGGCGGAACACCCTGTATATAACTTATACCAGTTTCAAAATCATAGGCACCATATGTATTTATCAAAGACTCTGAATAATTACGCAGAACCTGTGCAATCCATAAACAGCCTTAACACGGTCGTATAGTATCACATACTTCGACTGGCAAATAAAAGTTATTACCAGAAATAAATATAAATCGACCAGAAAAAATACTGTATTTCACAAAATGAAAGCACGCGAGCCAAGATTCGTAACAGTTCTTATCTCGAATAGCCGATTCAGTCTCTCATAAACGCGCGTCATTATAAGATCTCGCGTGGAAGATAAATTCTTTAATTTTCGAATGAATATCGTCGCTCATGCGTGGAAGCGACGCTACGGCGAAGCCGAAGTGCGGACAGTAATCGGAATGTAAAAGATGAAAGGCGGATAGCAACGACGGCGGCATAGCAGGAGTTGAAATTAATTCATCTGTTAACAGGCGAGAGCCGGTGATAGTTACGCGGCGAGAAATTGTTTATTTCAATAAGAAACCGGACGTCAATGTAATCTACGCCCACGTTAACGAGCACCGGGCGTGGAGAGCGTGTCTGCCCGTTTCCTGGACGCGAAGTATCATCATTTACGTGGAAGCACGCTATAAAATAGTGCCGTCATTAATTTCTAATAGACAGGACACAAATTCTGCGGTTCGATTATTCAAACGCGACCGAACCGCCGCCGAGGCTACCGTAGCCGAAGAAAATGGATCTGTCAAGTGTTAAATGCTGCTTATCCGTGGTTTAGGTATGTAGCTCGAGGTAGCGCTATTTTCATTGGACGACAACGTGCGCGCCTTCGAGTCTTTGAAGAACGTTCAGTTTCAGGATAATAAATTGGCATCGATGGGTTCCGAACCTGAGTATATTTGACATGATATTATTTCAAATGTTATTTCACTTGATAATTATTTCGATATCTTGAATCACTTTTAGATTCAAATAAGATTCTTTTAAATATTATTTCAAATATTATTTCAAATGTTATTTCAAATATTATTTCAAATGTTATTTTATTTTATAGTTATTTCGACGTCTTGGATCACTTTTGAAATAAGATTCTAGTAAATATTATTTCAAATATTATTTCAAATGTTATTTCACATGTTATTTCACTTCATAGTTATTTCGATGTCTTGGATCACTTTTGAAATGAGATTCTTTTAAATATTATTTAAAATATTATTTCAAATGTTATTTCAAATGTTATTCATTTCACAGTCATTTCGATGTCTTGGATCACTTTTGAAATAAGATTCTTTTAAATATTATTTCAAATATGATTTTATTTCTTGTGTTACGTACGGAGACTTTCCAATAGATATTTCATTAAGGAAACCAGATGCACTTTTTCGAACCACTGCGACTATTGCATTTGCGATCGATTATTAGAAGTAGCCACGGTAATTATAGACATTTTTCTATGAATTCTGAGTAATGAGTAATCACAATTACGTAATCTACAACTTATACTGCAGAAAATATGAAACTTTGAAATTGTTGAATTTTAAAAAGTTTAAAATCTTGAAAAGTATAAAACCTCGAAAATTGACAGACTGTTATTTATTTATCAGTGAAACAGGTTTGTAGAAAATATAGCTGATTCTAAACCGAGGTACGTGCGACACATATTTTATACCTTCAGTCCACCCCTGAATGTTTTAACACGTTGTCAGTATTTGAACCACGCTATCGATATATCGGATTTCGATAATTTGCCTTGTTAGCCGATGACTGCCTGCTAGGAAATCGTACCATCCGCAAGCTGTACTTGACACAGGCGTCTCCACAGGGTGGTACAAGACAGTTCAGATATTAATATTAATTAATATTGATTCAGGAACTGCCAAAGGGAGCAAGGTACGTTCAGATTACAATACCATCGCGTAAGAATCGTTAAAAATTTCATTCATACCGCATAGTTTCCAACAGAAGTATCAACAATTTTTGCAATTTAACCATTGCACTTGAAGCTATTTTATTTAGAAATCCAAAACGCATTGCCAGATCAACAGTATTTACAGTTTACATGATTTATAGTAACTTATATACAGGGTGTCTCACAATCAGCGGTACAAGCGAGAAGGGGATTCTACATGAAAAAACAAAATAATAATAAACATAAAACTCTTACTCATTTCTGCGTATTGATTTTGGGTGGATTTAAATAAAAATAAGCCACGTAATTAAAGCAGAAATTGTTGAAAATGCTGAATGTTCAACGTTGATTTTTCGGACAACGAAGTCTCGTCTAAAAAAATTGTATTCTTAATTTTCGATTTCTTTCGCGTTGTACCACCGATGCTGAGACACCCTGTATATGAATTTAAATCAGTTGGCACCTACAATACTTGCATTTTTAACAGTTTTTTTTTTTAAATATAATAAGATCTGAGATATTGTTATGATTATTTTGAGTAGCAGTATAACAATTTTTAGTGGCGCCTCGGCCTCGCCACTCGAGTGCGACCTGTTAATATTTCATGTTTTCCTGTATCGATATTGAAAATCTCTTTCATAAAATAGATTTTGCGTTCTAGATTTTAGGGGCTGTTCTCACTCCCGTAAACGTGCAAACGGTGAGTCATAAAAAAAATACGTGTCGAATATTTTTAGATGCTCCACTTGGGTGCACCGTTTCATTACTATCTACGCGTACGAGTTGAGCGATGTCCCTTGTCACGATGGAACATATGGAACATAACTCTGACCTAAATTCTGCTCTGGTTATGTTAAATCTAACAAAAATCATCGTCCCACTGTAACAGAGCCAGCAGGGTTTTATAAAAGCTCGCGGCAGAGTCGGCGAGACCGTGTGAGAATTTCCAACGCGTGCTTCTGTATTTCTTTTGGCGGTTCATATTCATACGGGATGACCGAAATTATAATATATTTCGCGGTGCTGCAGCAACATGCTGTTTAGCTATCTAGCCAAAAAGCTAACGGGAAAAATAACAAATAAAATAAACTCGTGAATTCATGGGAAGAATAATATGGCGATAACAGGATTACGCGAGAACCAATGACAAAATCGCTATTGGTTATACTGTATTCGCACTTTCACGAATATGTATTCGGATTTCAAATATCTGCGCGCTAACGCGTTACCAACATTATCTGCTAGCGTACTGTGTAAAGGAGACCATTTCTATTTGGAGGTAAATTTCATGTTTTCGATAGAAATGAGGGGAAGATTCAAAACAGGTCACCCGAATGACTCGTCTTCCAGATGAAAGTTCCGAAGACAAAAGTTCCGAAGACAAAAGTTGCGAAGACAAAGTTGCAGGCAAGAGTTGCTTGGCGTCAAGGGGCACGCATTATGGTCACAATAATCTTGTGATGGTTGGAGGTGTAGAGGACATGAAATCTATCTTTTTAAATGGAATAATATACTTTTGACGAATTAAACGTCTTGTAAATCAAAGGAAATATTAAATTAAATATCATTATTAATAATACAGAATATACCTAACAATACATTTTCTTACAGCATTTTTGCTTTAAAGGGCTCGCTTATTAATGTTATTTTCTGTTTGTAACATGGAACTTAGGCTCTGTGAATAGACTTCACGTTTAACACTTGCAACATCCTCGACTATATCGAGTTAATTCAATTCTTTCAATTCACATCCTCTTGTCGATTCCAATTGCCACTATCAAAGCCATCTAACTAAACTAACAATTCCGTACACCTTCTTACTCTTGT
>CM052166.1:1264554-1296096 GCA_028455555.1 Augochlorella aurata | reverse complement strand
ACCACAGTACGAGAGTTAAACAAGCCGTAATGTTTCTTTGGGAGCAACGATTATCTTGTTGGATTTAATGTAACTAGAATGCAGGTCTTTAGGCGAATTATTAGTTTTTCATTTATCGAATAATAAAAATGCTATTAGACCTTGTTAATTTAAACCTTTACTTATATTTTACAAATTTGTAAATAGATCGAACTGATTGGTTCGAACTGACTATTAGAAGATTAACATTTTATTGTAATATTTAAAAACTAATCCTTGGTGAAGATAGATCCAAGTTCTAGTATCCGAAGTTTTAGATCTGATAATGTGTTGCATGAGTAAAGAAAAACTATACTTATTAACTCTAAATCTACGAAACGTTAAATGTAAATGGAACGACTTGTCTTGGAGAAATGACAAGGCTGAATTTGTTTAAATTTTGTGCAATCTTTATTCCATCACGTGCTTCAATAAAGACATTTATTATATCATTTTCTATGGAAGCATTTTCATAATTTTGACAATTATAAATACGAAATATAAGTCAAATATTTGACTAACGATGATAAATTTAGTGTTAAAAAGGTAGTCGTAAAAAAGAGTTCTACAGAATGATCAGCATGACAACATAGTTGAAGGTAAACAAAATCGATTAAGAGGACAAACGATTAATTAATTACTCATCTTTTGCGAGTTTATCGTGCTTCCTTATTTGCGACTTTCCGAAACAAAATGCTCGCCGGATAAATCTAGCGTAAGTTGTAATTTAAGTTGCTCGTTTCGCGCTGGCGCCATTTGTATACGTTGCAAAAAGGAAGGAAAAAGTTTGAATTACGCGAAAGGCTGTATTTAACCGTCGAGTAAAATGTCGCGAAATCTTAAAGGCACCGTCGGAATAATAAATTTCAGACCGCGTATGCAGCCGCGATTTTAATCAGTCGGCGTTTATTTATTGCCCGCAATGCTAAACTAAATAGAATCATTATGCATACGCAACACGTACGGATAATCTAGCCGCGCCTGAATAAAAGATGGCCGGCAAGAAGCGTTAATCTTATCGGTTGCTAGTTTATCATAAACGATACGTGTTCTAGATCCACTGTGGTGTGCATAAAAGTCCTTGCGATGATTGATGTTGCCTTCCTGGGACGCGAAACTAATAATCCCTTTTGGATACGGGTATTGCATCAAATATTAAAGCAGGTGAACTCGTCGATATCAACCAGGGATCCAAAACAACAGTTATTTGAACAATTTTTCTGCGAAACTTTTGTGAAAATGTTATTCCAAGAATTTATTTGCGATATTCCTCGAATCAATTTTTATTCCAAGAATATATTACGAGCATAAAATTTGATCCCAAGAATTTATTCGAAATATTTTCCGAATAAAATATTGTTTTAAGAATTTATTGGAAAACTTTTTCGAACAAAATTTTATTCGAAGCATTTGTTCGAAATATTTCTCGAATAAAATTGTATTTCAAGAATATATTCCAAATATTTTTCGAATAAAATTTTATTCCAAGAATATATTCGAAATATTACTCGAATAAAATTTGATTCGACATATTTCTCGAATAAAAAATATCGAAATGTTATTTGAATAGTGCCCAACTCTACAAAATAGTAACATAACTTTCGAAGTAGCAGAAATGTATCAAATCTATACATAACATTCTAGTAGCTTGATAGTCGCATAAATTATAGTCACTGAAATGCAAATTATACATTAAAAACGAAATATATTGTATTAATAGCTCCACAGGTAATTAGTAGATTACGATAATTTAAATTATCGTCAGACTTTTATAAGCTTTCAAATAACCATCGAAACCATACGCATTGTCGTAGGAATCTCCCACATTTGTTTACGGCTGAGTGTATTTGAGATCATGCAGAAGGAAACATGCAACAACCTTAACAAGCCACGAGAGCATTGAATACGTAAGACAGAAAAACATGAAAATGCAAGGAAGTAGCAAAGAAAATAACGAGAAGGAGTAAGAACCTTCAGAAAAATAAGAAGCGCTGTCCCAGACATAAAAAGCGTAAAATAAATTCAAGCTCTGACAGTTCTGAAAATACGAATGTTCCTTATGATGCTTCGACTAGTACAGAAAATGTCAAGTTCTGTGGAACATGTGTACTCCGTTGCAACAAAGAAGAACCTAGGTGACTGGGTAAGAACTACTTGTTGCGAATAATTGGTGCATGAACACTAGACAGACATTGGCGACTGTATACTGTTTAAAGAATAACTATCTCGAGCAATATTTCTGAAAATTTTATCATCTCTACTGCCTTAAATAACTGAAAGTTTTATTAAATTTGAAATTAAATATACCACTATAACTACACAAATACACAAAATATGAGAAATACTACTTCAGATCTCATGGCACATTGGTTATTCAGCAATTACTTTTTCAAGTATTAGTAAGTACTTTTTCAAGTAAAATAAAAATTGTCTGCATCAGTTGCTTGCAAGGTATATAAATGAGATAGCAAGTTCTTATCTTCTCCAATAATTTTAATAGAATAAGAATAATACATTTACATTTTAGTATTCTTTTAATCTGATTGCTATTTGACATTGTAATTATCCAGTTTTACCATAACAGCATAATATGCACGATTTAATTATTATAAATCTACGAACCCGCACTCTAGTTATTACTAATCACGCGGTTAATCAACTTAATTACAGTATTTGATTAAATGCAGTTTTATCGACAGGAACTGCAAACAATTATCGTCACAATGTGTTCAATGTATATTGTATGTACTTTCGGAAATATTTCGTGAAGCAAAGACAGTTGTCGTATGAATTTCTCATATTAATTTTATATCATATTGCATTCTTACAAATTATGTTAAACCGATTTATATATTTATATTTATATTTAATTGATTTATATTTATATTTCATTGATTTATATTTATATTTCATTGATTTATATTTATATTTAATTGATTTATATTTAACTGTCACGGTAGGTAAAAGATACACGCAACTCAAAGGTAACCGTGATATACTGCTCCGTGTGAATTTACAGAAAATAAAATACCGCTTGACAGATGCCCGACGCTCGACGACCATAAAAATGCAAACTGTACGCGCATAACTGCGACCAGAGCCACGTCCATATCAAACAATTCCTTGGACGGGCTAACGGATCATAATTGTTTAATCGTGGAACGCCGATATGACACGGTGTACAGTACGTGTAAAGAGTTCATGTCAGCCATTTACATTCCACGCGCCAATATGCGGCGGATAACGGTCATCGGGTACGCGTCGACTTCATAAATAATGATAATAATTCAATTGTGGATTTTTCGACTGTTCGATCGTCCGAGAAATTACCGGGCTCCACAGTAGAAACATTGATTGCATCTAGAATCGAGTAAACGTCCCTGTCCACTTATATTAACGGTACCCTGTGGCAGAAAACACGTACAATTACAACCTATCGTTACCTTAACCACCGCTTTCGCGCCCACGCTCTTACCACCGTGTCAAGTTAACGATACTAGGCTTCGAGAAATACTTGGTCGCCGGGAAACATGCCCTTTACCCACTTTTACAAAAGCTTGTGCGATTTGCTTAATGCTACGCCGCTACTGCATTCTGTTCACACAAAACGAGAAGAAAACTGTTACGCGAACTTTCTCCGAAATCGCTGCTTCCTACGAAACGATTCGTAGCTATCGGCTACGACGATCGACTTGCAAAGAATTTCGAGAATTATGGTCTTTAGATTTTTTTAGCGGGACGAGACGCTAACGAGGAACACTGTTCAACTGACGATGAAATCGCACCGATTTTCTTGTATATATCAAAAGAGTATGTCACAGAGGTTACAATCACAAGGTTGAAAGGTCAGCAAAGCATTATATTTATTTATTTGCTCTCATACTTATGTATTATGCAATTGTGTTATGTATGTAATTTTTTCACTCACTTCTTTAAACTCACTGATTAACAAAATGACCATAAATTTAATGGATAAAACTATCCACTGTTACGATTACATTAGTATCATCTTTGTTATCATTTATTGTCATTATTTTTTCTATTTAAAATCTATCGTTAAATTATTACAATTCATTTTTCAACGTTGATCAGTAAAGATATAAGAAGAATTTTAAAATACCGTTGCATAATATTCACTGTGTTAACATCATTAGGGGAAGAAGTATACTTTTATCTAGCTTTTATCAGATCTACTAATTAGTCACTCAGATCTTCTGATCTAATCTCTGATAAATAAAATCTTCTAATCTCTGATATTTTTGTGTTAATTTTGGTGGATTGGGGATTTACATTTATATACTGTATGTAGTTCCAAATATTAAAACATCATACAGAATGGTATCGTGTTTACGAGATGTAGGTAATTTTTCTATTTCAAAAGTCTCTGTCTGTATTTCTTACTGAGGTAAGAAACATAAAGAAGATTGATTTTGCGGATCGTATACGAGAAGCCACGATGGTGATATAAAAGAGAAGAATAGCACAGAATGGATTGCGTGCAGCTATTGTGACATCTGGTACCTTTGTTCGGTCTAGAATGTTAAAGATGAAATTACTTTTATCTGCAATCGGTGTACGAGCACAGAATAATACATTTCCGATGATGAATCTGAAGTAAGGAATTAAAATAGTGAACAAATAATGGCTGAACATACGAGGTTAGAGAAAGATCTGATTTGAAAAGAGCATTTTGTATTGATATCTTTCATTTGATTAACTCTTTATTTTATTTTTTATTATTTAACACTAAACCTGTCACGGCTAAATGACTGATTTCTCACTTTGTAAGTATAAACATTATAAAGACACTTTCGTGGAAAATAAGTAAACTGCATGGAAAACAGTAAACTGCACCGCTGACGAAACAAGTTATAAATGCAGAAAATTCTCAGTCCAGTGGTCGCCGAACAAATCGTAAAGCGAAAGGTGCAGGGATCATTGGAGCCGACGGAAAACAAGGGACACAATAAAAATAGCTTTCTCATACCGAAATAACGAGTCGAGCCTTCTCGGGACCATTAAGTGCATTATGACTATATCGTGCACGCGTGCCCTGTTACGCAGTTCCTCGTTTTACACGTGTCATTCGTATCGCATCACACGTCATTACCCTTCCCACCCCCGCGCCATCGGCCCGCCTCGTTATCTACGGTTCAACAAACTTGAAATCGCTGCACCTGCGACACTAATGGTTTTAACGTTCCCCATGAAAACGATCGACCGTCGCTGCGACGATATATATATATATATATATATATATATATATATATATATATATATATATGAGTGTGTGTGTGTGTGCACGCCGAATATTAGCATCGTGCCGTTGTATCGGGCCCGCCTTTTCTTCCCGTTTACAACGAATGAAATTGACGAAACGCTTTTCCAGATACCGCCATTGATGCATGGCCACGTTATGGTCGCTACGTATAGGCAACGACCCGCCGTGATGTATCGTCGGCACACGGCGATACAAGCAATAGAAACTACTATGGTGTTTTCTCGCACATTTGCAGCGATACGTTGACGGAATACCTTACCAACGAGCTGCGGATATGGCAGAAAATTCGTAACAATTTATCGGCATTGCGAACGCACCACCGCTTAGTAGAGTATTCGACCTGATAGTTGGTCGTTTTCAGCTCATTATTACCTTATTTTATAAAAAGAATATAAGACATGCTTCAATGGTTATCAAAGTGCGCGAAAGTTCATCGCGATAGTAAATAAAAGATCAAAGACAGAAGATTATGAAATAAAATTTTTGCTTTCGGATAAGATTTGCTTATCTGTTTAAACCTTAGTTTTGTTCGGATAATCACATTAATAGTTCATAAATGACTGAAATATTTTTATAACTTTGACATAACCTTGTCATTAATTAGATAGTAATGCGTATAAACTGATAGCATTAAATTATCTGTTTCTTAAATATAAAATCCCTAATTTTTGAACAAATTGTTCCGAACGATGTGCGAAGATCATCAAAATTGGTTTTAAAATTTGAGAGTGCACAGAGGATGTAGCAAATAATGCAGTCGTGATATACAAAAGGTGGAAAATAGAAAGTACAAAACAGAGAACAATTGTCACTATCTAGAAAGAAATACAAAGCAGCAATATTTGATTAAAAATTAAATTTATAAGCGATTTAATCCCTGCAATCTTTCGTTCAGTTCTCTTCCATTTTGGCTGCTCCAAATTATAATTCGCAATGTTTACGACACAATTAATTTGAATTGTAATTGCACGTACTTTGGCGCGTCCCGCGAGAAAGACGATTTAGTCCTCAAGAGGATTACATTCATGCGATAACGAAATCGATATTTTGTTTATAGCTGGATTGCGGGTAGCACGTATTTCTGGCACAGATTCCGACTTACGAATCTCAATATAATACTACCGTAGACAAGGTTTTGTAAAATGCTGCCGTGCTTTTAATCTTAAAATATTTCCAGTAACTTCCGAGCAGACCTGCTGTTCACTTAATTGATTGCTATTGTTTGCCATTATTTTTGGCCAATCATTCGCGACGTTTCAAAAGCTTTTTTCGCGAGCGATCAATGTGACTTCATTACTACGGACGTATTAATAGCATAAATGAAGGATGACATGTTAAGAACTTCATTACAATCCGCGGTGTAGATCTCCACAGTCTATTGTTACACTGCAGTGTCAACTGCAATTTTAGATGGTCGTATTATAGCCCGCGGAGAGCTTATAAAATATGCATTCCTTTGAATCACATGTTCGATATTGACTACCACGAATGGGACATTAATTGAGAAACTTCTCAATCTCCGTCAATATTAAATATCAGTAACTTGTCAGACGTGATAATTATGTGAAATATTTGAACGTTGTCTACATAATTTATAGGAAACAGATGGAAATATTAATTTCATTTTCCTTGCATTATTCTCATTCCCAAAATGAACTTTATGGCTCTGTACTATATACCACGGTTAGCAATTGGAAGTGTTCTAGTTAATATATAAAATATCTAATTTTATATATTAATATCTAAATTTTAAATATTAATATCTAATAGCTAGAATTCTCTAAGAGTAAAATTGGATTGCTGTCGAATTCATTCTAGAAGAGCTTTATAGAAAGGTAAAAATATTGTTTTAAACATCAGGCAAACTGAAATTTGAGATACATACCATTAAAACCATTGTAGATTGAATGCAGTAGTAATTATTCCAATAGAAAATCGTTCGAGATAACACTCACGTAATACATTTATACTAATCGAAATTTCAGAAGGAAGATAAACTATGAAATCTCCATCGTTCGAATAACTATGATCTTTTGTTTGTCGAAAGTGTTACAGTCGTAAAAAATTAATTTTTCTGAGAATAAATCTCGACGATATTTACTACGACCAATTGTCTGGTCGTGTTAACATTGTAACTAATTATCTGCTGATTGCCCAATTCATTACAGCGTGTAATTAGTCCAGCGGTTTGTTACTACACTTCTTGTTGAAACGACATGTATTAATAAGGTTGTTGTTAATAAGGTAACTTCATTTACTTTAAGACAAAAGCGAATAAAATCATAAAACCGCGCATTGATTAACGGGAGATTCGGTAGTCAACTAAAACAAGAATGAGCAGTGGCAGACAGTTTGAAAGTCTGTAATTCTAATTGAGCCGTTTACTTTGAAAGTGGCCTAAATACATTTTTCAAAATCATCGAGCTAGCTATTTTAATACTTACGTTTCCAGGTTATTCATATAATTTCGTTTCAACAAAGCCTCTAGAATGCAATAACCCTCAGAAACACAAGAAAGATACTATCGTGTTATCAAATACCAATATTCTGAAATTTATTAAAACGCGAAATCCTTAAATATATAAATATTTATTTTAAAATAAATGCATTAAAGCCACTTTCAAAATAAACGCCTCAATTATAGTTGCCTATAATTGACCAACTAAAATTCCGTATCTTTCATAAACTACAGCTGCCGTTGGATCTCCAGAATTTGGTTTAATAATTTTGGCAGAAAATTTCGTTGCAAAATCGCGGTAACAAGACCGGGCGAAAGAATACCTCATTTTCGGGTTACTCTCTATTTCGAATTGGCGTAGACGATAGGACGCAACCGGGAAGGAAGCGGAGGGCGTAGAAGAAAAAAAATGACGGCGTAATATCTATCGGAAACGGATTATTCTTCCCTTTACGCGGTTCTTTCTCGCCTTCCCCTTGCACGTCTATCCGGGCTGCCGCCCTCTGCGCCCCCCGCTGGCCTCTCGCCGGCATTTTCTTCTCTCGATAAACCGCGGGAATTGGAGCCGCAACGACACTAGGAAGAGGATAATGGGCCCGACCGTTCCGAAGTGTATTTACCTGTTGGAGTGGGCACGTGGATCGACAGAATGAAGAGTAGGTTCATTGTCTGGCTGGAAGGATCGCGACGTGTAAGGACACATGGGTGCCACGTTGTCTACAGCCGGGACGAGCGACCACTTCCTCCGCGGAAAAGAATCGCGATTACGTTCTTACCTCCTGGCCGTATATAACCGGCGGGCATCGAGGACTCTTTAGTAACTACGCGGTCTACACCCGTCGTCGCGCGCACCATGGAATCTATCCGAACCGAGGGCATCTTAATTATCGCACGCGAGAGCTGAATGGCTCAATTCGAATAATTGCATGGGAATTAGTGACCCTGATTATTGCTGCGCGATCCTTTCGCGTTATACAGCTCATTTATTTCTACTAGTGAACAAAACAACAGTGATGTCAAAAGTTTATTAGGGAAAAGTTATCGATAGAAAATTCATTTTTATTCAGATGAAAGGCATTTATTCTCATTAAATTTTAAAGGAAATTTTAAAACATGCAATGATTAGAAACAATGAATTGTTATGTGTTACGGGATGTTATGTATATCGGGAATGTCAATTCGTTAAGGATAATCATTGTAATTGGTGGAAAGAGTTTTTAGTTATGGACAACCATTGCGAGAAATGCATAGGGTGTTTCAGAGTTAAGCTGACAAACTTTAGACAAACAAATCTGTGCTATCGAAATTATTCAAATTTATCACGTGTATTATTGAAGAAAATTCTTGCATTTATTACTAAAGACAAAAATTGTTTCACGGTCCTAAATTCATATCTAACCTTTGTCGGTTTAACTCGGAAACACCTTGTATATTCGTTACGAATAACTATTATCGACAATCAGAATTTGACACGTTGCTTACCAGTAATTAATGTTGACAAGTAACATTTTGTTTGCAAGAATGTATTATATTAACATTTTCTTTCATCGTTTCATTTGCCTTTATTATTTATGAAAATATGTTTCACATGAAATGTATGATTTATTCGTATATTACGTCGCAGAAAATGATTAATATTGTTTGCAAAGGGGTCGCTGGTTTCAGATAATCAAACTATCCATGCAAACATTGCAGTTAGTGGTTGTAACATTCGGTGATAATTAAACTGCAGATTTCCAAACGAAATACAAATTTTAATACAAAAAAGTAAAAATTCAATAAATACGTGTCTCTCTTTGAATAGTTTCAATAAATGATAATTGAAAATTTGTAATATCTTGCGTCTTCTCATTTCTGTCATAGGTAAATCAAATCCGTATTCAGCTGACAATAACGATGCGAAGAATAGCGTCCATCTCATTGATCTCAAAGGTCTTTAAGTATGTCGTCGAGGTCAATGTCCTGAGCAATTTTATGTGTCGTTGAGCATTAGCTTCACGGGTATAGGGTAAAGTCCGGATATATAGAACACCACTGTCAAATCTAGTGGAAATTGCTGTTTTAACGAAACCTAAATGAGCGCTGAGAAAAATTCAATCATCTTTAAAACAATAACAAATTCTGAAATGATTGTCGGAAAACTAAAAAATCTGTAAAGAATATTGAAAAAGCTTTGCATTCGAGTAGACTAAAAAATCGTGTTAACAATAACAAATTCTGAACTGATTGTCAGAAAACTAAAAAATCTGTAAAGAATATTGAAAAAGCTTTGCATTCGAGTTGATTAAAAAATCGTGTTCATTTATTAAGTCAAGGTTATATATATATATGGTGTTTCAAGTAGAACCAGTGTACGCGCCTTGTTGTACTTAACGTTAACGTGAATTAGAAAATGTGTTTAGCGGCAACGTTTAGATGATTATGAAGCAGATACGTATAAACACGTTAATTTTCTCTCCGAGCCGAAACGAATTAAAAAACGGCAAAATTTTCGTTATGCAAAAGAAAATTCCCATTTTCCACTTCACCGTGCAGCGAATGGAGGATCTACATTGCTGCGATGCGCACCGTGTAAAAACTAGCTGTGCTCTTAATGAATATGAAACGCTGGAGGTAAACGCGTATTTTACGATACAAAACACACGGAAATGTGCATTTGCGCGTTGAACACAGCCGCGTGTACATGTATAGGATCAGGTAAATATATTTTAGATAAAATATATTTTATATTTATATTATATAACAACAGAATGTTCGCTGCAACTTACATATTGGTTATTAATGACGATATCGGATAATTGAACTGACTAACTGCGCAAATTTAACAAAGAGCGTGCAAATATGTCCGTTCAGCCGTTTGCTTTCGTCTTTATTTTATGAGGCAACAATGAACACAGCCCAATATGCGCCAAACAAAATGGGCAGCATTCATGAATAAACACCGTGTTATTCGAGAGATTTTCAACGAAATATTCGACAATAGTTAAAATTATGGTAAAATACATCCTCGTGCGGGTTTTAAAGGGAGATTATTATGTTTTCATTGCTAGAACTGTTCCGTACAATAAATACACATGTTTAATCAACGTACGAGTAAGATTTAGTCGAAAGCTTCATCTCGTGCTGTTATCTTTTTGGAAGTGAACAGGATTCTCTCAGGAATATTGAAAATGTATAATTATGCAATATATATAGTATTCTCACAACGTTTTATAGAACTTAATAAGTAGACCGTGGATCTCTGTACAAAAGAGAAATTGTCTAAATAAATTATGCAAAACGTAAGGATCGGTTTAAATTGAACACGAAATAAACATTACTCGGGCGTCATTAAAGTTTTCACTTTGTGGCACGCCGCAGATCCGAGTCCCTCGGAACTGCAGCGGATCAACGAAGTTAGCTCGTAAGAAGCGACGCCTTCGAAAACATTAGGCGACGGCTGCGACCGTCCGGTTGAATTTGCTCGAGCCAAGGAAACCGACGAAAGCGGGCAGCGCTTCCGCGCCGGTTGATAATTTTCATTCATGGTAACGCGCGCAGTCAAATAGATCCGTCGGAGAAATCAGCCGGGCCGCGCTCGGCCAACAACCTAATAAAACCTCGAGACAAGATGATGGCCTCGTTTTCTCGCGCGTCCACCGAGAACGTCTACTTCGGCTCAGCGAATTCGAGATAAATTCGAGGCGATCGGCGGCCAAGAATAATTCAAAGGGGACTCAATTTCCTCGAGTCCCGCGTATCGGGGATCGGCGGGATGCCACGGGCGCTCGGTCGGCGTCGCGACAAAAGGCGTTCAAGTGCTTTTCACCAAATCGGGACTCTCGCACGTGCTACTTGGTTCGCCCATAGGTGTGCGGAACAGGCCGCGCCGACGATAGCTGTGCTCGATTACAGCGAACCGGCCGCGTTGCACCGCGTTGCACCGCGTTACTGCGAGCTGCAGCGCGTTGCACAGTATTTTAAAGCGGGCGTTTCACTGCTCGAAACTGTACTTCAACTTGAAAGCAGATTCGCCGTAAAAAACAGAGGATATTTATGCAATCGTATTTTTATAGAAAGTAGATAAAATTGTAGGACCTAGAAAGAAATTTACGTTCTCTGTAGAGAATTTTAATATAATTTATATTTTGCAAATATCGTCTATTTTTCGCATATGTTAGACATTTCTGACACATTTTGTACTTTATTCTACGTATATATGCGCGTGTGTTTGTAATTGTAATGAGCCAGAGGTACTCAGTTACGAAATTAGAAACAGTAAAATTAGTTACTGATTGAACTGAAGAGCTCGAACGGATGTCTGGTACTTATGCAAAACTAATTCGATATAAGTGGAAGGTGATCTTAAAATAGATCCAGGATTTGATCCCTCATTATATGTATATTACACATATGCTCCAATTATGTCCTGTGATATCCGAGAGACATTTTCGGCATATAAATTAATGTTTAGTGAGAAATTGCATCAACATACTGTTGACAATATGGAAAAAATCATAGTTACATGTTGGATACATTGCATAATTGGATTCAATATTTTGCATATATTTTTACATATATTTTTGCATATACTTCTGCGTCTATTTTTGCATCTAGTTTTGCATATAGTTTTGCACAGTTTGCATATTAATTTTGCATAAAGATACACAGTCTACTGATAGCTACAACTTTATAAAATTGTTTTCTTTAACGCGTTCGTGAACGTGAATAGCATTAATTTTCATTGTGATGCAAAATCGCATGACCACCATAACATTCAAATTTACAAGCCTAATTAACATGCATTCAATTTTATACAGCGTTTATTTTTTTAAATTATTAAGTACTTTAATCTAATTACACTAATTGAAACAAAACTGAATATTAAGGAACAAAATGATAAGTTTAGAAGTGATGGTAAAAGTATATTATTTACACTTTGTTTCACTGTAAGTGAGCGTATCACATAATTTATATTTCTTTCTCTCTTGCGAAGATTTAGGTAGGTTTTATGTGCATGTACGAAGGCGGAATTTCAACCAGGCGTCCTCATATAATACATTGACTGCCAACCACGAGTTATCTCGTGGTAGACGCCCACCACGACGCGTCTGTTAATGGTACATTACTAATAAAAAAAGAATGCATTTGTTATATCTTTCTTATTATCATCTGTTATTTATTATTATATATTTATATAATGTTGGCCTCTAAAACAGATTTCTTCAAAATAGGCTTGACAATCAATGTGTTAACTTCTATTTGAAATATTTTCAGACAGTTTACATAGTACGCATGTATTAGAATGTGTGTGTATTCTATAAATATATAGAATACGTATATATTGTGATAAAATATCTTGGGCAGTTAATTTTAGTGTGACTAACGATCTCATGATTTTACAGAGCGTTTGCGAAGGATCGACGAACTTCGAAATTAAATTGCAGAAAATCTTACAAAAAGTAGCCCTACATTTTTACAGAAATTGAAAAACTTGCATTAAAAGATAAAATAAATACCTTGACCAATCTTTACCTCTTCAGATAATTCTACTCCAAAATAGTAAACATTAGAAATTTGACTATTTTCGAGCGTATGGTTACAGTACCGTCGCCTACTTGACTAGGGTGACCCTTCAGATCACTCGGTTTACAAACACGGCCCAGCTGTAGGCTTTTTCCGAACGCTATAAAGAAGTTCTCTTAGAAATCTTAATTTACGACACGTCACGGTTATTGAGGCAGATGTAACTGAAATTCGAACGCTAATTGCTTGCTAAATAAACGAAAAGATCTTTCCTAAAAAATAACCTTCGTCGCGTCCGTGTCATAAGTCCCATCGGCAAAAACTCCACGTGTTCACGTCTTCGGGACGGAACACAAGTGATAGTCAAATTTACGATCTCGGGGATTTAGAAACACAAAAGCGCCAAAAGTCACGTAATAGAAAATTATCGAGATCAAGAATGTCTCGCGGTCGGACAATTGTTTGAAAGCAATGTGCGTCGCAGCGAGCAGCATCGCGTTGCGACGCGTCGCGGCCTAACGCGAGAACGTCCAAGGAGGATACTGTTAAACGAGATAAAAACAATGAACGACCACGAGAACCAGAGAGAACCGAACGTCCGACTGGTCTCGCCGTCTGCAAAGACTGCTTTCGGCGATCCGTGTGCTCCGACAAAAACCATCCGGACAAACTGCGAGCCCGAACCCGTGCGGCGATTCTCTCCTGCGCTGCGTCTTGATTCTCCATCTTTTAATGTTCCCGCGCGTCTTCCGCCGCTGCGGAGTAATTGCGGAAAGATAGCACTGGATCGTGTTCGTTGCTGCATTGAAAAGAAGCGAATTAGTTTCCGCTTTTTCAGCTGAATTTATAGCAGGCGACCGGCGTAGAATGAAACTGGTACTTTTCGTTTTTCCTCGATTCGTGCCTGTAAACACGTGCAGTCGTTGGTACCGTTACTGTTGTTGTCGTCCCTCGGAATTACGTGATACGTGATTGTTGTTGATTTTCGAGGAGGTTGACAGCGTGGGTCAGCCGGTTCAACTGTGTCGAGTGAATTAATTCGTTAGACTTTCTTGGATATTGATTTCTTGGCTAACTTTTCTTGAGTTTTCCTGCCGTTGCTTGATGTTCTTATATGTCTACGCAGGAACTTCTGTGTATAATAATATGAGCGACGGTGAGAGCAGAGATTTGCGTTAATAACTCGTAAACATAGCCACGGATTGCATTTACGCTAAGAAAAATGTTACAGGAACCCCTCATTTCTCAATTTTGAGTAACTTTTGGGACACCCTGTATAAATTACTTGAGTACATTAAGGACAGAAAAGTAATAGAAAAATATACAATGGAACAATAACACGAGGCTGCTAGTCACCGTAGCAATTGACGCGACGATAAACCAGAAGAAAAAAGTACTGACCAATATTATGTCTTACCAACTAATGTCTAAATGTATGTGAATCATTAGGAAGATCACCGGTCATTAACAGATCTGACGGCAACAAATCAAAGATAAGATCTCCATTACTCGTTTCTCTTTGTTCCATCTGCTGTTCAACGTTTCTCTTTGGTCTCTTAATGTTTTACAATCCTATGGGATCCGATCAATATCATCGGAGACTTTACTGTACTCGCATATTGGAGACTCGACGAACTTTTTTCCTCGAGAGTGACTCGGCTGATATCAGTGAATGTACGTTGTAATTTCGCTTTCTAGATAATATCTTCCTGTTCCTTTAGCCGTACCGAGTGTCACTTGGTCGATAATGACTAAGCGAAAATCCTCTTTGTTTCGAATCGATGTTTCTTCTCCGTTCCGCGATGTCGTACGAGATAACGTCGCAGAGGCAAACGTTTGACGCCCCGATCGGCAACGAGGAACACGGTGCAACAACTAGGTTAATGCCAGGAAATAGTATCGCTAAGTTGCTGCCGAAACACCGGCAGTAAACTAGACAATAGTTCGCATAATGCGACTCGAGGAATAAAAACCGGACAGATTTTACTGCGACGGGAAAGCAAAGTTCCCCGATCGGTATCCGAAGACCATAAAATCTGCGCAACGCAGGCAATCGACCGACCGAAAACCGGCGATTCTTAAACTCGAACAGAGATTTTTATGCGCGGCCTTCTCGTTAATGTAAATTACAAACGGTAACAGATCCACCGCGTCCCTCGAATTGCTATTAATGGCCGTTGACGAACAATTTACGCGCGATAATGTAAACGGTATTACCGCAAATGAGATGTAAAAGGGATTCGGCGATCGATATACTTTCGGCGTTGCACGGGCTATTGAAACTGTTGCCGCGGAGACGGGCAAAATAATATGCAAATCGCGCCGCTACGGATGCGAACGTAGAAATCTTCGCACGCGTGTGGCCAGCCAGATGTGGAAGCTGCGAACATCTCTTGTTAAGCGGCCGGTAAATTCTCGTTATTATAATCTACTCTAGAAAATCTGGGATTTTAATGCTCTTCCTCTGTTTCTCGTAATCTCGCGATCTGGACAACTGAGCAACTACGCGCGTCGCGTCAATATTTTTAAAAAGCTCCACGTTGTTACGATAGTACCGTGAAAATCGAATCTAATCGGAAAAACTGGTGATCAAAGCTTACGTAACCGTTATTAATTATTTCACAGATCGCTAATGTTCGTTGCGTTATTGTTGACACAAAAGTGTGAAATAAAAAGTCAAAGTCAATTGCTCGTACGTGGTACGTCAATAATCAAGGGGTCCAACTTGGACAGTTTGATTGAACAAAAGCAAGTGTGTTAAAAACGTTCCTTTTTTACAATTTCAATATTTCAATATTACAATTTTCCATGCAATGTATACATATGATAAAATAAGTTCTCCCAGTTCTGTAAATAATGGTAAGGAAATTGAAAATAACATGTGCTTTTATATTTTACTTTAAAATATCGGTTAAGAAATAAATGTTCCTTCGGAATTTTTATCAATGAAGTAGAAAATAATTGTTAAAATCGAGCTAAATTAATGCCATTTTTGCACACATTTATAGACTACTAATATTTACTTATTGCATTTACTTATTTAATATACTAAAAATTTTTATATGGAATATTTTATATACTTATCGTCACGTAATTAAGTATTCCTTAATTGGGCGCCACATGCTACGGGACACCCTGCATTGCATTAAAATAACACTGCTGGAATGAAACTGTTTCAGTTTGATTAGAGAAACCTCATTAATGACAGTTTCGCGAGATGCAATTAAAACTATGGAAAGTTTTATATTGCACTAGTTTCGAGTACCCGGCATTGTCTGGGCTTCTTATATCTGGGACATCGGTGCTCGTGAGAACGTGAAAACCATTGTCTGATTTCTGCATTGAAATTAATTCTTGATGATATATAATTTAGAAATTCATTCAGCACCTTGTTCTGTTGCACTAGATACAGCGACGGACTAAATTATTCGTACACCTTTTAAAACGCAATAACTTTTCTAAAACTGGACTGTATGACGGGAATATTCTTGAAAGAATAATCTTGACTCCGTCTGAATAACTTACTTACTTTTGCTATTACTTTTAGCCCGATTCTTTCAACTTTTTTATCGGAGCTTATAACAAAAACTTAAACAATTTTGTAGCGTTTTGTAACATTTTCTGTAATTTATATTCCCTCTGAAAACTTCTTTGAGATCGGTTAACTCAGAGTCAAGCTGCAGGCCTTGAAAGATGTCAAAATCTGCAGATTTCTGACAGTTCTGAAAGTGTAAGAAATCCTAACGAAATCCTAGCTCATATCAAGGTCAACAGATTTCGATGAAATTTTCAGCATGCACCTAATTCGCCAAGATCTAAGACTGCATTTTTTAAATTTTCGTTTCCTTTTCAGATAAAAACGTTAAAATACCAAAGTTTCTTTGCCACTGCAAGCAATAGCAAAATTAGAAAAAGGTATTTTAGACATTGTTACAGTAAAGTAGACCCTCTAACACCTCCAAAAAATTCAAGCAATTTCGTTCGATTTGAAAAGAATTATTCTAAGTTATTCTAAACTGTACGAATCCGTCACTGTATAGTATATTATTAACATATAGTATATTATTTTATCACTGCGCGGTACAAAATACTTTTGGAATTTCGGAAAGGAAGCTGGTGGCAGGATGAGTCCACAATAGCGTAAATTTTGAGCAGAGTTCCGGAGAGTGACTATGTAAAATTGGGCGTAGATCGATCAATGGGTTTAGGAGTTAATAGGGAACATGCAGACGAATGCACTATTTTGCATATACAGAGTAGGGCATGTAAATGGGAACACCTAAACATTTCCTATACATACAGGGTGGGTCGGAAGTTACTCTCGAAGAATAGCCGAGTCACTCGAACAAATTTTGCATCTTTTTTCCTATTAAAAATTAAATTCGATTCAACAATTTCTGGCGCATGTCTGTTCACGCTACAGTCGCATTTCTCTCACAATGCACCTCAGCAGAGATGATCGAAGTACTTTGTAAAGTTAAGTCAAAGCATTGTGAACTTCACAAAATGTTTCGTCCTGCCTGTACGCGCAAACATATACTCTAAGTGACTGTTATAACAAATATAAGTCGTCATAACAATATATTATTGACTAACTTCTAAATATAAATTGTACAACTCGATGTATAATTGATAGAAGTGGTCTCCAATGACTAGGCCATTCTAAGTGACTGTTATAACAAATATAAGTCGTCATAACAATATATTATTGACTAACTTCTAAATATAAATTGTACAACTCGATGTATAATTGATAGAAGTGGTCTCCAATGACTAGGCCACGGATTTGATGCGTTTATAGCAGAAATGGGTAAACGAAACACAGAACAGTGACGACAGATGAAGAATTTAAAAATACTGCAGCATTTCTTTCAGCATCATTAAAAGAAGAAATACATTTTTGATCTAATTTCTGTTTGATATCTCTTCGAGGGATACGATTATTATAAAAAACAAGAACCCAAGTTGCACAGAATATACCGTTGTGAAATACAAAAATTCACTTGTCAACAACTTGCTAATGCTTTCTGACTTGTGTAAATGTTTATTTTCGCTTATTGACGCGTTCGTCGTTGGTTCGTAATATTGGCAACTAATTGAAATATTAAATAAACTGTGTAGTTATTACGAGTAACTTCAGCGTTTCCAGGTGGGTGAAGTATATCCCACCATGCATAAGAAGAGGAGCAAAATGTGGGACAGTTTTGAATCCACCAAACCTCAGAGATATATAAGACACGATGAAACAAAACGTGTCTATCCCGAAAGTGTGAACACGTTCGTTATCTCGGTAAATGAAAAAAGCAGTAGCGTCTATCAGTAGTTGCGATGCACAAGAAATGAAAAAGTGTATAATTTTACCGATGGCTTAGCGAGTGTTAATTAATCCGTTAAAAGAGTAACGAGACAGGAGTATTAAAAGTGTAACTGCCGGAAATGAAATTTCACTTTGCTCCGTTTTCGTAATTACGCGCGAAAATGTTTATAGACGATAAAAATAAGTAGGAATACGCGGAAAGATACTTAACGGCTATTAAAGAGAAATAGGTGGTTCTGCGAGAACTGTTCATTTCACAACTGATGCCCGCGATATTATGCATGAGCGCATACCGCTCATAACGTTTTCTACAATCTTATTGCGGCCCGAATCGATAACTTTCGAGCTTCCTGGTCGCGTGACCTAAAATGCTGTAGAATACTTAACATGGAGCTTTTGAAAAGAGAGTGTACCCGGCATCAAAGCGACAGTATTGATTCCCACCACACGGGAGAGCCCAATGAATCGCTCGTTCCGCGTTGTTCCCTTTCGGAGAAGATCGCACGAAACCGTTTCACAAATACACGATTTCACGGATCGTTAGTTCGACGTGCACCGTGCTCAGATGCTTTTTATTCACCTGACAAGTTTACTTTGTCATAGCGCTGGTGCCGCGCCGCGGCAAGTAAACCGCAACTGTTTCGAACCTTGCGGAATCAAATGATATCCTCTTCGCGGCTCGCCGATAAAAACGCCTAAACGAGACAAGAAACAACGATTTTTTGCGCCGAACGTAACGGAGCGGTCAAATGACTCATTCGCGATTCGCTGTTTCACGATCGCTGAAGTCATACCGTCGCTTTCGCGAGGAATTGTTAATTACAGAGTCCCGCCGAACGAGCACGGACAAAATTGTAAACCGGCTTGTAAAATTTTGTATTTTCACCTGTTTTCCAAGGGAAATAGATAGGACCCTCTAACTTTATACTGTTATGCTACTAATAGTAGGATACTTCGTTCAATTGGCTGCATTTTATCTAAAATTATTTCTTAAAATTATTTATTTACCGTCGCATCGGCTTTGGAGTTATTAGCGATCACTATTCCGTTACATTACATTACATTATGTTACCTTACGTCACGTTATGTTGCTTTACGTTACATTGTACATTATTGAAGCGATCGAAGCTGTAATAATTATCACCTTCTTGTGTTTAGCGTAATAAATTTTCTCATTCGTTGAAGATATTAAGGAAATCACTTTATTGGTTTTTGAACAGAATCCCCTAATTGGTATTTATCAAAAATCTAAAATGAACTTTGCATTACGTAGATATTATTTGTAAAAGTCTTGGTAGAATGCGATAAAAATATGTGAAAGATTTATCACGTTGCAAAAATTAAATAAATACTAATGAATCTTCGCATATAAATACAGTAGACGTCGCCAATCAATTTTACGGGAAATAATAACAAATACGGCTGCGATAAAATAATATTTATAACCACGTCGTTAAAAATACTCCGATGTAAAATTAATTTTATCTGATACACGTCGTCCATTCATTATTTCGAATAAAGAAAAATGTTCACAGTTTGTTGCAATTTAAATTCCAATATCAATCACCGAATAACATTCTTGTTACTGGATTGAGGATTTTATGCATTTATAGCAAAAATGGTAGGCGAAATGCAGAGCAACGAAGACGTCAACAAATTTTTTTTCAAATCGTTACATTGTTCTCAGTTTGTTGAAGCCACTAAACAAAGCAATACGTAATATAAAATCAAAATATAACAACACAACTACATACTCAATTGATACAAAAAAAAAATTCGTTATTCAAATAATCAGTAATTCAGTAAAAGTAATCAATAATTCGATAAAATAATTATTAAAACATTAATGATTCAATCGAATAATCCATGATTAAATAAAATAATCAACGATCCAATAGAATATTCAATGACTCAATGAAATAATCCATGACTCGATAGAATACTCCATGATTAAATAAAATAATCAATGTTCTAATAGAATAATAATCCATGATTAAATAAAATAATCAATGATGGAATACAACATTTAATGATTCAATAGAATAAACATTGTTCAATATAATAAAAATTTCTTCACATGTCACAGTAAATATTAATTCGCAATTTTACTTTGCCAAAGGATCCCTAAGATTATGAACTGCAACATTTTCGGTTTAAAATATTCAGACAAAATATAATGCACTTTTTCAGCGGTGTGTAATTTTAACCCTTTTTCTGCTTGACTAGCAAAAACGATTGAAACTGGACGCACGTGGCCCACAAACGAGTTGGTTGGGCAAGTTGCCATAGCCGTCCGTTCCGACTAGGTTCCCAGAACCTAGACTAATTACCTACATACTAACAGCCTTCTGAACATCGCAATGTCAACCTGTCTCTCTTTCAATAATGGACCTTTTTCTCTCTCGCAAGGGAAGAGCCGAGCGTGAACGACCTAATCTATTCTGAAGTTTCGTTGAAAGCAGTATATGCCAACAATAATTGCTGAATACTATCTTTCTATTCTATATAAGAATATTATCAACGATGGAACACAAATTGTTATCTATTTTCTGTCGTTCGAGATTCGAAATAACAATTAGATTGTACTAGGAACGAGTAGTGTAATATTATGAATGAATTGAAAATTTTGTGACTGTGTAAATTTTGTAAAATATAAAATATTTATGATATTTGCATAATTTCTATAGACGCAGACATACAAGATAAGTTTGCTTATATATTTATTGTTTTACTATAGTATTTCAGATATATGTTCTCCAGCTGGTTCAGAAAACATTACTTTCTATTCGATGAATACATAAATTGATTTGTGGGCCTCGCGATTAATCATTCCTAATTTTGCTTCTGAAACAAATCTTTTAACCACCTTATTTGATTGTTGATGCGACAATCTTCAAATGTTCACGGTGTTCGAAAAAAAGTGACACAATTCGACGATAGAAAAACATAAAATATCATCGACAAATCCGACACAGTATTTGTTTGATATTTCAATTAAAAAACTGTTCTCGGGGTTACATAAAACAAGCTTTAAAGAGACACTGCTTCGACTTGAAATACTGAGAAAACCTATCATCCTTTTGTTAAACAAAATGTCATCGTAAATAAGTGACAAATTTATAAAGAAAGTAACTTGTACACTATGAACAAATAATTTCTTCGACAACTACTCACGCAATGAACTACGAAACAAATGGTTAACACGAGTAGCAAAATTTAAATATGATTTATAAAATTCGAATCGCGCTGAGGATCTCTAAAACGAAAGTAAACGGTAATTATCGGCCGAGGATTAGACATGTTGCACAGGCTTGACAAATGGTTCTCGACTTCGAGTATCCTCTAAGCGACAACCGGACGGGTAACAAAATGAATAAATGAATCGGCCGGTCCGTGATAGCTTATCGCATGAATTATGCACCGTAACAGTCGCGGTCGCTGGCTAAGTCTAACCGGGCGAGACAAATAGATCTCTTCTAACCTCGAAGAAGAAAAGCTTTCGTCTCTAATTAATCGATCGATCGATCCAGGCGAAACAGTATATTGTGTAATTAATTGACTAATTAATTAAATCCGTATCGCGTCGTCTATGGTTGATTGTAAGTCCAGGGATCGACTGTTCGAGACAGTTAATTAATTACTTTTTGCATCGGTCTAAATCATCTGGTTTCGAATTCTTTTTGAGGATTCATTCGGACGGGAAAGCTTACTCAATTGCATCGAGACATCCAAACTTCGTACATCCGATTATGCGTCAAATTTAGGCTTTCAGAAACTGGAACAAAATTGGTGGAACAATAAATTCTGTTAATTATCATTAGAACTAACTAGAGTAGATTTTTTCTTTTACAATTACTGATATTATAAAAATGGTTTTATCAGATATTTTTACATAAACTTGTTTACTCAAGCATATATTATCCTAGAAATCGTACGAAGTTGAAATAAATCCAATCTCACCATTGTTATAAAACAATACGCACACATCAGTCGCGTTTAGAGCACGGTAGATACTAGTATTGTTAACGCATTGATCTACATTGTAGATTTTGTGCATATATGACAAAAATTAATATTTCTTACTCGAATAAATCGTTATTGTTTATAGTTATTTTTATGGCTTTATGTTATATTCGTATTATATGAATGTCATTCAAATTATATTGTAAGCTAGGTCATGGTAGATCCAATTTTTTATAAGTATAAAAATTAACCACCTAGTCGTTGCAATCTCTTTAAAAGTACGTGTATATTACTCTAATTATACCCTATACATTAGATTTCGTTTGTAATTGTATAAATACAGCGCTTTTATAAAATATATAAGTTAATAAAGAGTAACGAAGTATATACCCTTCCTTATCAATCAGCTGTTTTTGACGAGTATACTCGTCGTGAAGAGATGGTAAAATTTTGTATTATAACGAGTACATTCGTCAAAAACTGCTATCTGGTTAAACAATGTGGCTGTCGCTCGTACAACATAAGGGATTAACCCAATGCGTTTTATTGTGAATTCACAGTAATGTTAACTAATAGACCACGGACCTTTATACAAAATGAAAATTGTCTGCGTCTATTGTAAGAAATAGTAGTCAGTTAGAAGTTTGTTTCTTCCCTTGGCAATTTTAATAACTTAAAAACATTGTATCAACATTTGTTAGATTCCTTTAGTCTTTGTACTGTTCTACCTTCATTCTACGAATCGGTTTCGTAAATGCATAGAATTCGCTTTTCAGTGATTAGAACTTTTTCGAACACTCGTTACTGAAAAAAATAGTTAACATCATTTAACAATTTATCAGGATTTTTTAAACTGTAAACTGTAGACTTTTGAAAATTACAAAATCACAGCTGGTACAATTTTCTATTTATCGAAACCATTGAAAGAAAAAGTGCATCTACATTTAATTCTTGTTCTATTTTATATAAAAATCCACAGTCTGATAATACGTTACGATTCGATTCGCTTGGATATTTGAGATAAAAAAGAGACGAAACAGGTGGACTAATACTAATTAGAGCAGAAACTGGAACTTCGGTGGATTTCGATTGAACACGTTAGCAGGGTTTATCCAGAAGCCACGGGAGCGTTCCGAATAACAACAATAACAACAAACGCGTAGGGCTAATGGAATTGACTGATGGATGAGAATTATTTAAATGATTTACTTAATCAATGCAGTTCATTAAATTACAACGTACACGGGATTTCAAAAGATCCCGGTAGAGGCAGCTACATAAACACTCCCCTAGCTTTAGAGGGGAGGGCAGAGGCCGGAGGGGATATAGAGTCTAATGAGCGAATACGCCAATTAAAACAGCTCAGTAATTAAATGACTGATCGATGATGGGATTACTGTAATCACGACAAAGTAACGTTGCACTGGACGGCATAATCAATAGATACTTGCTAATGGCATTAACGAGAGTCGATTATATCCTACGCGTCCATGTGTTCATTTAATCCGCCATTAACCCTCGCTGCGTGGTAGAAATAATTAGACAAAAAGAAATGCTGTTCTAGAAAGGCACGATATTAAATATGGAAAATGGAGGAAAAAACCATGGGAAAGGGTGGTCCAGTCTAAGAGTATAACATGATCGGATTGCGGGCGTTGACATTAAACATAACGAGCATTAAAAGCGATTGATCTGCCGCGTCTTGGATAAATCATAAGAATGCGCTCATTCAGACTTCGAGTAATTTTTATTACGATATATTATTTTCTATAAAAGTATGCTTTGCATTTCAATCATTCTGAAATAATAAATTGGAAACCGGCCATTTGACCGGCGGCGGTACGCTTAGTGTTATATTATATTGGTTTTTGAACATTGTAATTCGTAATGATTGGCAGACATGGTCATTGGAATCAGCGAATCGTCGGATTATCGAACACTTGATTGCCTCACAGTAATTATTCTATCTGCGTTTCAGAGATAATATTTCAGTTGCACGAAATAATGTAACAATACCGTTTATATTACATGTATATACAAGAGATAACATAAAGTTGTCCATCTGGAGGTAACCGCATGAATATTTCCTTCACTTGTGATTCCATATATAAACAATATATTTTGCCATTCTTAGTTGAAATGTCTCATCTATTAATTTACCACATTTCAGAATATTTATAAATAGTTGGAACTTGGGCTAAAATATTCTATATACTTTGTACAGTTACAAATGTAATCCCATTTATTTGTTTTCACTTATTTGAAAATTGATTTTATTAATTTGAAGCGTCAGTTTTTGAATGATCGGAAACGTTAGATAAAAATAGTGAATTTTTTAACATAAGTCTGACTTATAACTAGACTTCGGATCTCATGCACTTGTGACAAAATTTACAATTTAAAAACTTGTAAACTTGCAACTTAAAATATTAAAAATAGAAAAAGAACTGAAAAAGTGTCAATGTATTATTTTTAATCTGTTTAGGACATCGAAGAAAGAAAAAACTTGCTATTTAATTTTTATTTCTTACAACTGATGCAGACAATTTGGATTTTGCATAAATAGCAGCAATCTACGTATAACTATTAAATGCACAACATATGAGTTAAGGGTTTAAAATGATAGTATAAGTTGTGAAATCTAATTTATATCGTTTTATATCAGTTAATGTCTTTAAATAAAGTTTTGTGCGTGTGTTTAAAGTACGGCTTACATAAATTTCTGTCACAAAATAAATGCATTCAGTTTTTAATGTTTTTTTTCACAGCGCTTTACTATATATATATATTTCACGATTCTGAAATATTCGGAACACGTTAATGCAAATATTGCGATACAGATATATGTAAAATATGCCGAAGCTTCAAATAAAAGGCAATAAATTTGAAATATGAGCTGTGAGGTAAATTAATACGCTGAATCGTATCCGCCACGAATATCCACCGTTTCCACACCCGCTCATTTCGTTCAAATATTTTTTTTACCCATTAAACAAAATCCAGATGAAAATTGAATGGCTATAAATACTAGCTTTTCGGTGTCATTTATTCGTTTTATTAATTGATGAAATAACAGTCATGGCCGCAGGACTGCTGTAAAATTATTGTACCGAGTAGATCAATTTTTCAGACTAGATTTGCATTTTTTGAATTTCGCTTTTTTTCGAAAATATTCTTCACTTTCACGTTAAAAGAATAAAGCGAAATTAGTCGTTAATTATTCGGTTTAGGGTTATTAAAGGTCAATACTTTTTCACTTAGAATTGATTATTCTTTCATATTTTTATGTAAAAAATATAGTATTATTCCATTTAAGAAAACAAGTGGACCTTCAAATCTCCAGAACGGTTCCACCTATAAAAAAAAAGATAAATACACCACATACTATGTCCTTTTGAACTATGCAACTTCTGTATTGAACAATTTGTTGTTCAATGCATATGTTGCAAGTCGCAGGAGATGCACAAGTTGCGTGGACCACCCTGTATATCATTGATGTCTTTAAGAAATAGTATTAGATTGCTATCATTTGAGTTCATTGCATCACTCATGTTATTTTTAACTCCAGATTTGCCTCTGCTGTGTTCGAGGTCATTGCATTCCAAACTAATGCGATTTATACCCTGGTTTCCATTACGGTTTGTCATTTCATCTGTAACAGCCAGGCAGGAGGTTAAAATATGGAACTCGTTCAGACGTGCGTGATTCTCGTTTAACTATCGTTGCCAGCATTTCTCTGTGACGACTATAAAACGTGGTCGAAACAAAAAGATTCAAGGCTACCGCAAAAAATAAAACGTTTCGCGCGCGAAAAGAGAACGAATCGAGTAGGTAAAAGTTGGCTACTCGTCGAGTCGTGAGCGATCCTAGACCGACTGTCGCGTGTCCCGGTCGCCGTTGGCAACGACCGTTTAGTGTCGTGCTGCCGTTAAGAATTCGGTGTAGGTATATACACCGGTGGTATCGGAAGCGGCGAATACCGGTGGTCGATCTAACAAGGATAACGGTTACATTCGGCGAATAAATCGGCCGTGTTACGGAGCGAATCCTTTCGCTAATGCAGACAAGGGGGAAGCACGTGCCGGCGGCGATGCAGTTAGTGGACCGTATAAAGTGTCGGCGAACAGAGCGGGAAAATTTGAATCACAGATAAGGCTTTTAATGTCGTGTTAAACACCGCCCACAGTCACTCCGCGTTCTGTTGAGTGGTTTGCGCGATGCTGATGAAGGTAATCGGTTTGTCTAAGCCTTTCAGCTGAGGAGCTTGTACATATATATGTATGTATATCCCTACGACCGTGGTAATTAATCCTCGAGAAGATATTGCCTGCGTTTAATTCACGCTCAAGAATTACAGTATTACCGGGGCTAATACTGTAATTAGATTTCCGCTAGACGATTAATAATTAATATGTTAATACGCGATCAATTTAACGGGCGATACGCGATGCGTTACTCGGTTTTAAGAAACGGCTAATTATTTATGCCCCACCGACTCAATTATCTGTCTAACGGCTCCTAATCCATCGCATTTCGAGAGATAACAGACACGCTCTCCGGCACGTTCACTGGCCACGTTGATGCCCATAAAAATTCCACGGAATCGTAGTAATTTGTTTAATTACATTAAGAGCACGCGCCGATATTGGATGGTCGAGAGTTGATTTGCTTTCATGCGGTTTCATGCATCTATTACCACTTTTTACTGTTAATCGTGGATACGTTTACGCGTTGTTTGGAAGTAATCGTTGTCTGAAAATTGTTGTAGCTGCAACCTGTGTGCGTGCGTGGTTTCAGGACCAATTGTCTGAAAACAAAGTGCTTCCACGTTTAACTAGGTAGTGGATCTCGTTGTGCGAGTTCTGAGAGAAATTGTGGAAGTCGTAACAGTGAGCAATGTTTCTGGTGAACGATGCGATCGTTAAATAATTAGTAAATCATTTTATGAAGGATTGATATTGACGTCAGAGTTCCAATATTTTGAGATATGATACTCAACGCGTTCGGCTTTTAATCAACTCAGAGATTCGTCAGCCAGAAGAATACTTATTGTAAAAAGACGACAAAGATGCTACTGGACATTGTTTATTTGAAAACAATCAGAAGATTCGATCTGTTCGAATAACGTACGATCTCTGTTAAGGAAAAATTTCTTCGGGCATTTTCCGAAGAAACAGTTCGAACAGAATCATTATTCATTCGAATAAACAGTTCTAATATATAATTCTTTATTCGAATAAATAGATACAATAAGCGATGAATAATGGATAATCGTAATTCGAATAAAATATTCGTCTGAAAGGAATTTATTCGGATAAATATTTATTCGTTCAGGGTTCGATAGTTGCAGCGTTCAGATCGTTTGATATCGCGTTTGATCCGTTAATTCCCACAATCGTCTAATTACTCGGGATAGGTGCACAGGTGAAACATCGTGGTTAGGATACGACGGAGAGACTACAAAGAATCATTACAGGAGATATCGTACGGAGTCATCGTCGAATGGTCCTGAATGATTCATATCGTTAGACGGATCGCATCCCGCAGCAGCTCGTATGACAGAGATTACGAGCTGGTAGGAGGATCGTCTTACAATGGTAACAATAGGAATCATTAACAGGCATTGTACGGATCAAGAATCGTGGATCACGGGATTGACACTCGAGCGCCGTAGGGACGGAGCTTAAAGTCCGCGTGCTCGTTCAAAGCGAATCTCTTTTTGTCTCCGGAGCAGAGCGAGAAGACAAGTGCGCGGCCGAGTGCATGGCGCTAATTATTTGACTCGATGCTTGTTAAAGCTAATGGTCGCGATGTAATGGCGCTGCCGCGACGACGCTGCGCCACATTTCGTCTCAGCATTCGTTTCGAGATGGTAACGCACGCCTCGGGGAGAACGGGAACATAACGGCTCCCTGTAATTAAGTCGACCGGTCTAGGAAACAATTCTAAAATCCAACGATTAATTGGAAAACTCGTAGAAATCACTACTAGCCTACATACACGGGCTGGGACTTCCTTTGTTCCGAGGGCTCGGCTTCTTCGATTGTCAAACTAATTGCTCCGCCCAAATCCATTTCATTTTCATTGCCGTGAGATCTCGACATTCTCGAAGGCGCTTTTAACGGGTGCTGTTTAATTTAACCAGTTAGCTGTTTTTGACGAGTACAATAGTCAAAAAGGAATGGCAATATTTTGCGTTACGACGAGTACACTCGTCACGCGTAAAATTTGCCTTTCAAATTGCAATTTTAGCGAGAACTATAATATACAAGGTGTCCGTCTATAAATGTCCAAGCAAATATCTCGTAAATGGTTGGAGGTACAAAAATGTTTAATAGAAGAACTACAAGGTGCGCGTAAATTACTTTTTTTATTTGCCAACTTTCCGAGTTGTGAAGGTCAACTTGGTTTCCTTACATGGAAATATACAATTGTCTTTTGCATATTTATGCCCATTATCTTCTAAACGATGCATAATAGCAGTTTCTAGCAAGATATCGTCCTGACTGCAAATGACTTCTAATGACTGAATAGGTAAAACAAATTGTATGTATTCAGTTGTCCTCCACAACTCGAAGAGGTCAGAATTAAACAAAAAATAATTTATGTTTACCTTATAGCTGACATGAAATAGTGTCAATTTTATCTACTCAGTTTTTTGTACTTTCAACCATTTATCAGATATTTACTTGGACTACGTTCAAAAACTACGTTCAAAAACTACGTTCAAAAGAAATTACTATGTTCAGGATTTTACAATTTACATTCTGACCATTTCTACATATTATGTCGATTTTTCTGATAAGGTGAAGTATAATGACAGTATAATCAGTTTGTATTTACTTTATATTAAGCTTAAGAGCATGGAAACACAAGTTTAAAAGTCGACAAAAATTTCAAGTAGACCTTTAACAGCTCATTCGAACCATAATAATCCACTGAAACATCATAATTGATTAATGCGTTACTTGATTCTACTCGTGCGTGCATCGATTCAATCTATTCAGTGATTATAGTGTCACTCGATACTATCCATTTATCGATATACTTGATCAATCAATTGATTACGGTATAAAATATGTAAAAATAAATTACAGAGACCTTAAATGTTATGTTCCCGTTGAAAACTTATTCGATGTACATGATATACGGTTTAAAAGTATTTAATAGAGACTGTCGACGTTCTTCAGCGAGGTCATCAATGCCAATTTTCCGTTCGAATCGCAAAGAGTGCAGGAATTTAATTAGGCAGCAATTTGTTAGATTTACTCAAACGTTTTTTGTGTTTTCGTCACTTGAAACGCCGGATGTACGCGGCAGCCAACGACCCGTGATGCCGTCGATAACTGTTACTTGCATTAGAGGAGATCTAAGATCTATCATTTTGTGGATATAAAAGGGTTTATTAACGTATGCGCTTCCTAGAAGCTCGCTTTTTTCTAGTCGCATCTTTTTGCCACCGATGCCAGAGTATCTTCTCCGCTCTCATTAACTCGTGCTACAATCTCCGATGTCGTCACACGTCTGACTCGTTTAATTGTTACTGTTGTCCGGGATTCTGGTCAGTTCGGTAACTCTACAATGCACGGCGAATTTCGAAAAAGTCACGTTGGCCGTTCTTTAACGTTTCAGTTTCGGATTTTTCGATAATGAACAGCGGAAATTTTCTTCGGCGCACGTTTTCCAGAAGCCCCTGGAAATAATGCAAAGGCCAAGAGAACAGGGTCGGTCTCTCAATTTACAATCAAGGAACACACTTATCTGCATTAAACGAAATTTCTCTTTGGAGATTGCACCACGTGGTATGCTCGATTTTTCAACGAACAGCAATATTTCGAAAGCATCAGGAAGACTTACTTTAGGTCAGAGTTAGGCATTATTCGAACTGTTTCGAATTTATCTGCTTCTTTTCAGTGCAATATTTTATTCAAACAACGATTACTTGTTATTCGTAACAAATTATTCGTAATAATTATATGAATACATTCAGGAACAGCTCAGTTTGAAGTATGTATTTCCCCTGCAACTATAAAAAGATTATTCGATTAATCCATCAATGATTAATCTACCCAAAAGTAACAAACTTTCCTATGCAATATTTGAAAAAAGAATACGGAAGAAATAAAATAACAAACTACGACAAAGATACTTTATATTCTATCGTTTATATCCAAATTGAGCATTTTTTGTATGAAAACCAGTACGAACAAAATCTTATTTGGTTAAATTTTTATCCAGATAAATTTTTATTCCAGATAAATATTTATATTTTTATGAATAAAATTTGATTTGCTAATCTTTATCTCTTATTCGTCATCCGAATAAAATGGTGGCCAACTCTGCAAATATTCACTGTTTAGTGGTAGTTGCGCATTTTCCAATTGTTAAGGCGAAAAGATCGAATAAATGGACGAGGCATGAATTGACAAATCGAAGTAAGCTACACTGATTGAACGCGTGTTCACCGTTATTAATCCGATGAAGTCGAGATCGATGCTTTGATCGAATTATTACTTGCGATGAGAAGTGGGTTCTCGATGATAATTGAACTCTCGGATGCGAGGATGGCCAGAGGGCACTCAAGCCCTACTTGCGTAAAATGTATAAATCGATTTTTCATCCCATTCGAAATATATCCTGCAAATTTTATTGCGATATCTCTAAAGTTGGCGAAGCTACGGCAAAGTATCGATGCGCGACGTTCACAAATAAGGTTGATCGCCATGTTTCACAGCGCTGCATCTGACAAACACGTGTCTTTGGTAACAGACGATCTGTTTGGTCAAGTAAGTATCTTCTGTTATCTTTTTCTGCATTCCTGAACGAATATTTGTGCTAAAACTCGGAGGAACGGAGTCTTCTAGTTCAAATCACGACAGTGAAACAACTTCACGAAGATCTACAAACCCTGGTCGAAGGGAACTTCGTCAAGAGGATACTTGGAAACTTAATTATAGTAAAAGTCGGAGAACTCGAGTGATGTCATACGAAAATTCACGT
>CM052166.1:1253331-1264454 GCA_028455555.1 Augochlorella aurata | reverse complement strand
ATAAAAAGGAGCATAGACGGCAACAATTAATATTTTGCTATTTTAATTTTTATCAAATTGTCGAAGATCACCTTGACCTTTCCAACAATAATGTGCAACATTTAATGATGATATTCAAATGTTCTTAATAAAAAATCAACTAAAGAATATCTTTATTTCTTTAAATAACCCTCGTATGTATTTCTATAAAAAAAGGAAAATACCAGCAAATTAATTGTTGCCGCGTAGGCTCTTTATAATAAGTACGAAGACGTAAAGCATGTAGAGCCTTAAAAACAATAGTAAAGTAAAAATAAATAAAACTAGTGCACAAAAATCGCAAAGCATGGAATCCAGATAGACATTACCTTCTTCCTTCAACAATGTCAACAACTAGGAAAAGTCGTATCAATATTCCTCAATTACAATCAATTGCACCAATCAGCTTCGATCCTAAACATATTACTACGAAGACACAAAACGCGTCGAACATTGTAGAAGATTTTAGTCACCGGTATAACGGTACCAGTAATCAAAGGTATCGACAATCCAGATCGAGTCGAATTAAATCAACTGGTTATGATTCGATGCTGAAAGGAATTGCCGGTTGCAACCTATGTTGAACCAAGGTCTGCGCCGAGTCTAGCTCGGACCTAGCCAACGAGGATCCGAGCCTAAACAAGATCCGAATTACGTCCAGATAAGATCCGAGCTAGGTTCGAAATCTGGGTTAATTCTAGATTGGGTCTGGATTCCGCGCAGGGTGGGCCGGGGTTAGGCGCGATAAAAGAAAAGGAAATGGCTGGCGAACTATGGAAGGAGCGAGCGAAAGAAGCGAACTGCGTGGCCTATGTCTGAGGCGTTGATGGGTCTGGCGGGTCACTTCACCGTTGCAAACCGAGGAAATGCCAAGTGGACTTCACTATGCTCAACCTTAAGATATTCCAGACACTCGGTGGTGTGGCAACCTCGAGTGCTCCACTTACGACGCCACGGTGCTCCCTTGAGCACGTACGGCTAACTAGAAAAATCCTCGGGTTAAGCATTCTCCTGTGCATGATGAAAACTGTGTCGTTAGCAGTTAACGTTCCTCTCGATCGATCTCCAGGCTTTCTTTTCTATCCCCTCTTAGACGAGGTTAATCTATGCTCCCTGCCCGATGAAGACTTCGACCTGTGATTTTTTAATAGGGTGAGTAGAATCTATGGCACTCGATGTCTACGCCATCGATTATGCTTGCCGAGCAGCGGTGATTTTGCGTTTCATCTCGCCTCTGATAGCTGTGCCACTTCCAAGAATCACATTTTAAGGGGATATTCTAATGTTCACAATGTTTTCTTGTTAATAGCTATTCTTGAGATCTTTTTGCGAAGGAACTATAACACCTTCTGCAGTTAAATATGTAGGTTGCTGATTTATACATGTTTCTAACACATATGTGTGTAAGTGACACTGTCTGCTTTGGAATACACGGTTCAGTGACCATTTTGTTCATCGAAATGAGAAAAAGTGTAAGATTAATTAATTAGCAGGTAATAAGACGAACGGTAAAACGTCGAAGATTAACAAGACGATGACGTTTTGAAATTTGATTATCGATTTTTCCTGTTGATTTTTCAATATTGGTTCTTGTATCTACTGGTTATAGGCATTAGTATATAGAACGTGCACCTTTTTTAAGGCAATTCGTTAAGTAGTTTTTGTAATATCGTGAGCACGGTTCTGAAAAACATACAGAATTGTGTTAATTCAATTAATAATTATTTTAATCGTGAGTGCAATTTAAGTACAATGCATTTGGAATACGATGTAAATGAAATACATCGTAATTGAAACTCACTGTAATTGTAATAGAATATAATTAAAATACAATTCTTCGAACGTGTCTTCTATGTATTTTCTTCTCAGTTACATCATAATTTCAAACCATAAGTCAATTAGATCTTAATCCCTAACCACAATCGATTAGATCGTAATTCGTAATTAATGTAATTTAATTACTTGTTATTTTATAATTGTGCGCGAATTGCAACCACGAATTACAATGCGGTTGAATTGCAAGGTAATTAAATTGCTTTGCAATTATAATACCTTGAGTAATTCAATTGTAATTCTGCAGAATTCTGTTTCCCATAGGTACAAAATTTCCTTTGAAACTGGAGCGATGCGAGCTCATTGAGTTCTTCGTACGGAACAACTGCTAAAGAAAGAGCGTGCTCTTGTCACTGGATCGAAGTGAAAAACGACATTTCACGTGTACCACTGCAATAATACAAGCATAGACCGGAGAAGAAAGCTGAAGGAAAATAGTGGAGAACAGCCCGGCGAAAAGAAGAACAACAACGGAAGTAGTGGAGCTGTGAGCACAAAGGCACAATCAAGTTTCCCATTTAGAACAAAACAACAGTTATCTCTACGCGGGCCGAGCTTCCATCTCGCGCGTTGTCTCTTTCTTTTCCCCGCTCGGTGCTCGGGTACTCGGATTACAAAGGCTAACGAGGTGATCCTGGACGTCGTATGTCGTAAACGCGTCACCGAATTTCCTCGATTCTATTCTTATCAGATTTCCCAAAGCGTCGCAACTGATCGTTTTCATCCGCTTTCCGCACCTGTTGCCGCAACAGTGATTTCAGACGGAGCTACCTGTTTCATCATTGCCCTGTTACCTAATTCGAGAACCACGCTCGCTCTTTGAAATCTGACCCGTTTGCACGGTGCACGCGAATCTTCTCGACGTTTGTGCTCCAATCTATCCCCCTGTATCTATTTATTTCAAATCGTATTAGAACCGTCTAAGAGACGAGATCGATCCCAAGCGTACAAATACTTGACTGAAACGATATTGGAAAACAATTCTATAATAATTATACCGACAATTCTCGTAAACCTCGTGATCCTCTTGTGTGGCTTGATAGAATTTCCTTAATTATTATTGTTATCAACCTTTTACTTTATTTTCTAGATTTAATCCTTTTTGTTTATACGGTTGTACGAGCTGTAACAAATAAAGTTCTCTTAAAAGAAATAGTGTATTAATTTTGTTATTTAGATTTTCATTTATTCAATTATATGAGTTGAAACAAATAAAGAGTTTTCTTAAAATAAATAATGTATTAATGGTTGTATTAATAAAGCAGCGTATTAATACATAAGTAGCAAAATTAGATTTATGTACACCTATTGTTATTTCCGAGAAAAGAGTTTACAATACTCATCCAATTTGTACAACGTTTGCCAACTCTTATGATTCTATTTCATTATTTGGTACATCCTTTAATTTTTAAACGGTACTAGTCCATCATAGTATTTCAAATAATTATAATTATATAAATAATTCGTGTCCACACTATCGTTGCACGTGCGAACACTGCGAAGAGCTCAACTTTATTAAACATTAGAAGAATTTGTTTAAGTCAGACAGATTGAGCAACAAAGACTAAAATTATATGCGACGATGAAGTAGTAGAAGGAATAAGCTCTGTTAGGAAATTTATTCGCAAAATACGAAGCGACAGAATTCGGTCATTACTTTCGCAGCGACCTAATAGTCCAAGATTTATCTAATGATTATACGTGGAATAAATCGCTCGATATTTCATTTTCACGATAAAGCATAATTATGGAAATCCGCATGGAGATTTCCGCTCGGACAAGCAGTATTTCTTTTCCATAAGCGCATCGCTTTCATTTGTTGGCGACTCACTCTGTCTTTTCGATGGGGCAAGTCCGGGAACTGGTAAGGCGGGACGAAACTCTCGCGATAGGAATAACGATTACATTCTAAGAGGATCAACAAAGTGCGACTGTACGGGGTAATTCCAGCAACCGGGCTATATTTCATTTTGAATATGCGACAACCACGACGGGGATTGTGATAATCTGTTAGTAAACATATTAGTGACGCGATGAATCAACATTAACAGTGTACATACACCATCGGCCGAAATTCTGGAATCACGCTTCGAATTTACGGAAACAAGAACGTGTTTATTATGTCAACATTTCGAAGTAACCACAGGATAACTGTGCAAAGTGTCTGAATAAGGATAAGTAACTATGTAATTGAGTAGTTAACCTCAGCATTACTCTCAATAACGAGTTTCATAAATATATAGTAATATTTATTATAACTCACTCGATTGAGTGACTAACAAAAAATCGTACATCAAAGTTTAAGTGATCGTCAGAAGGAGGAGGTTTCAATCTTGAAATCCATGTTAGATTCAGTGGCGAATTGGAAATTTTCCAATGTATTTACAGACGTCTCGATCCGTAAGATTTACCAGAAAGAGCAAAATGTCACAAGTCTCCCGCCTATTACATTATACAAAACCATGTTACAGGAATATGAACGACGCCTATCATAAGTAGAAGCTTCGAGCTTTGAAACGAGACAAGGTTCGTTGTCGTGCGACACCTTTTTACGAAATTATAATATTTACAAAAATCGAAAGTATCGTGGGCGAATAATTTGTACACTGACTGTATATAGAAAGTTTGAATTACAGGAATTTGCAGGCCAACTTTTCGATGATCCAAGTAGCCAACTTTCAGCGTTTACTGACGAAGTAACCCACCGGATCTCTTCGGGCGAAGTAAAAGCCTTTAAATATCGCAAGCGTCGCACGCTTATCAGTAGCAATTAAGAAACCGAGAGTGGTTCCAAGTCCCCATCAAGACGTTTAAGAGGACAATCTAAAAACTGATGACGCTCCACCAATCGTTAGCATCCGACTGCGTTAAAGGTTAGCCGGTAATCTCGGCTGGAGGGTACGAAATGTAAGATTTCTGGACAACTTAATCAACAATTTAATCGGCGCTCGTTACGAAATTACATATTCGCTGAGGGGAAATGCACATAAATCATAATCTCGGCGGCGCAATCGTTTACCCGAAGACTAAATAATGGTGAGAACGAAGTCGGTGCTCTCTGCAAAGCAATCAGGAAGTGGACGCGCCTCTTTGCGGCGAGATTAGAAGGAAACTAAAAGCCACAGGGAGAACTATTGTCTGCCGCGCGGTGTTGTACTTAAACTGATGTTTAAACTCCTACGTCTTCGGCGCGACACAATCCACTGATGGGTCATTTTGTCGTAATTCACGGACGCCTGTATAAACAACGTGATTCACTGGCAGCTCATCACATTGTAATTAATAGAAAGTCTTGCGGTGGACGTGACTTATTGTTGCCTGCACCTTTTTCACTGACCCTTGATCACTGGTCTGTAAAACATTCGAATGGTTTCCGGCGTTTTCAGTATGGTAGCAGCAATATTATTCTTGGAACGCGGGTCTCGTGTATTTATAACAATAATGGGCAAGTACAATTTAATCATTTCAATAATAGTAATAATAATAATCAAGGTAATATTAATAATAATATATATTAGATCAACAGGAGAAAGTACGTTCGTCGCATATGTTGCACAAGCAGCATATCGAAAAGACAAAAAGAAAGAAATGATACAATAAAAGATGCAATAGAAGATGGAATAATGGTCAAGATAATTAAATAATGAGCAAAGAGAGAAAGCAATAGAGAACGATACGGTATGAGATCGTTGAAACAACAAAAGGAGAAAGGAAAAATATTTTTACTAAATGATAGTTTTAGTTCTTATTTATTTTTAAGTTTTGATTTTCCCAATCATCAGGTTTGACAAAATTGCTGTTTCGGATTATTAAAGTTACAGTAAAAAACAAGTCTATTTAGTCCCACATTTGTATAATTAAACTGTGAATCTTCATGCGTGCATGGCATACTTATTTTCATTTTACAATCAATAATATTTTAATTAACGAAGGATACTTTTTACAGTTGTAATATTCATACATTTCGTTGCACAAAATCTTTCCCTCTGAATTCGTTTAAATAATAAATTCATACTATATAATAAAGGTTTTTTTACGTCAGTCGACATAAAAATGATACAATTATTTGTTCAAGCTTAATATTTTCGAGAAGAATTAACTAAATCTTAACCTTTGGTTCGTTAACACTCGTACAACGTGGTCCGGAACCGTTTGAAGTAGAGTTCAAAAAATGTTATCTGAAGATCAAACTGCTGGTATCTAATTTAAGCGTTCACATATGTCTTAAGGTTTACAGAAGAACTAATACATATTTAGAAGGAGTACCTCGAAAAATACGTCGAGTGTTAAATAAACTATCACGCTTTTGTGAAATGAGATGTTAGCGACTCGTTCGATATTCAACATAAGAAGTAAATAAATAAAATATCTAAAAATAGCAAAACACATTCGATTGTTTAGTGGTTACCCGTCCCGATGAAACCGTCATGACTGTGCTGCTATAAATTCAGCACTCGGATTAAGAGATAGGAAGACAGGTCTAGAAGATATATGCGACTTCAGTGACCCAGTACTCACTGACGGAGGATTATTATACGTAATAAAACAACTCGCAGGCAAATTATCCGTGGTGCTTTCATTGAGCCAACAAAGAGAGCTATCTTACGGTTGACATGACCTACTGTTGGATCTATTCCGGCATCATTGAATAGTCTCCTGGTCGCCTGCACACGTGCTGCTTTGTATACTGTCCAGAAGTAAGGCTAGATAACGCGCATCTATTGATTTGTCAGCGCCGGTAATGGATTTCGATGCATAACGTGGAATTCCATGGAACGCGAGCGTGCGGTCGCCGACGGGATTAATACGGCCATTACGGAACGGTAGGTATTCCGCGTGTGTCTGGTATTTCGTAAATGTTAATACAAGTTGATCATGCGATCGACGCGAATATAGTTTCGCTCGACGTACTCTGGGCCGCCCCCTCTCGAATACCGGCGACGCCGGCGTCGTGCATTATACATAGGTTAATCAAATAATCGGCCACGTTAAATTAATCCACGTTCGACGGCGAAATCGCTACACAAAACTCGAACATCTGTTCATACGGGCAACGTCTACCGCGCGTGTGAATTACCTTGTCTAATTATTCAAGAAATTTGTACGGGCATAAATTGTGTACAGCACTGTTCATCTTTCGATCGTTCGTGTTCAGTTTTAATGGTTATAATTAGACCGCGGATTTTATACAATTTATAGCAAATTTGAGCAAGTGAAACATAAGACAGCGGATGCATTAGAAGGATCTTATACAGCGTTTTCAACCAAGAGAAATTATTAAAATGGAAAATCAATTTTTATGTAATTCCTGTTTGTGACAAATCAGGTGGAATATATTTATTTTGAAAGTTAATTTCGAAAATCATTCAAGTAAAGCGACACTGTCGTGAAAACTAAGACTTGTGACAAATAACTGGATCGCAGATCTTTAGACAATTATAGATTACGAGGATCTCCGAAAATAATAACGTAGACAGAATAAAACTTGATTCCTGTTTAAACATTCTTGTCAACGGTAGACAGTGTGAACAGAAAATGACTTGGAATCTCAAGTAATTAAATTTGCATAAGTTATCGGGTATAAGATAGTATATATATATAGGACAGACGACTTAAAATTTAGTACTGGTGGTAGATAAATAATTGAGTGAAAACATTTCGTTAGACTTGTATTTATAGATTATGTAGGTCGCTGGTTACATTTTTAATACGTCAATAATGTAGCTTGCAAGGAATATTAACTCCTTGCCGTTAAATGACGTCTGCGACCTCTGTATTCTAGTTCTAGAAATAATACCAACTTTAGAGACGAAATTCGTGTTCCCCAATGTTAGAATGTTCGAATGTTAGAAATTATTTTCATCTCAGCCATCGCGTCTATAATGTGTCGACAGTTTAAACATGTCTACTAATTCTGAGACACAAAGACACAATTTTTTACACAAAGAGGATTCAACAAATACATAACAACACCATGAAAAGAACGAAAACGACTGTTTCATTTTAAATTTCTTTTACATACGAGTGTAAAAATCTCGTCAATATATTTATTAGTATATTTATTTATTATGCCAAGCATGACAGATTTTGAGCCACATTTATTTACGAGTACGCATTAAGCCTCTCGTATAATATACTTCATTTTATTAAACGACGTTCCAATTTTTTTGGTTGATTTTGGAAACACGTCTTATTCAGTGGGAAAATCGACGACCACGGTACGGAGGAACCAAGGGGCCTCGTTTTCTTACGGTTTCTCTGTGCTGTTTCGCTAGCTGACGTTACTCAGTCCTTCATTCGGTAGACTGAAAACTAACAGTCATGCTTTCTAACTAACAACTAATGACTAATATAGCCAGATTTTTACGAATGACTAATGCGACTAATATAATCATATCCCCGAATGACTATTGACTAATATTCCATAATCATTAGTCATCATTGCAGAAGCGATTGTAAACATAATCATTAGTCACTTTTCGGATTACATTTCGGCCGAACCTGCTAACCGGTTAATTACGAAAGCGTTCGTTACTCAATTGCTCAATCCAGATTTCAACAGGAGATCGAAAAAGGTTAACCCGATCTAAATATGAAAAATAGCCGCATATTACGAATATCGGCAACGAAGGGAAACCTCGTCGCCTCTGTTCCGTTTCACGCTTGTTCCTGTATCTACTCGTTGCGGATTTCCCATCTCTGATCACGCTGTTTCTCCTCCCGCGCACCGGGTCAACCTCTTCGCCTCTCGCTTCGTCTCCTCTTCCTGGATCCGATCCGCAACCCTCCGCACCCTTCGCAGCGGAACTCTTGTCGAGCATTCATCCTAGTTAGAGCATACCAGCCGGCCCATTATATCTGAACTGATTTGAATTTAACGGTTGCCGGACACCGGCATTGTGCGTACTCGTATACGGCCGCGGCTCTGCGCTCTGTTATTGGCTGTCGCCTTTTGCTGCTTTCTTTCCGCCGCACGGCGGTCCCGAATCTCGAAACGTAGCCAAAATATAAACACACTCCGGAATTAATCGAAAATTTATGGTCGGAAGTTTCCATAGTCGATGATTACGAATCTGGACTTATAATTTTTTAGAATAACCACGGGTATTACATTTTGGAAAATGTGAAACAGCCGTTTATATAGAAATAGAACACATTCAGATGTTGTCGATCGTCTGCTTCACAAAACTCTTGAAAAGTCATATAACTTTCTCTAAAACACTTTTGAACATCTTTACTAGTATTTGAAAGAGATATCGTGAAAATTAGTGACACGAATGCATTGCTTTGTGCAAAATGGAGACTCAATATGCAAATATTCGCAGCTGCAAATACCGATTGACCACGTGTATGATAAAGGCATCTTTGTGTCTAGATTCTGCCCCGGTGCCATAGCTAGTAAGAGGGGGATGTAAACACAAAGCTGCCTTTTTGTCGCGTGAGGACTATACTTACACCTGCCCTCAATTTACGCGGTCATTTTATAAAGCTGTTAAATTTATCGAAAAAATAGAAACTGTCTTTATAGACGTCGAACTGAGCATTCAACTAGCTTTTAAATTTCGAAAATATTTAATGTAAACTTAGTGAAAGAAAATATTGAGAAAAGGTTATTCGAAAAATTTACATTAACTATGAAAATGAAGTCGAAATTGTTAATATTTCAAACGATAAAGATGACGAGTTTGTGCCAATTAAAAAAGAAAGGTTGGTTCCTTTAAATTAGGATAATGACAATGACACCGAATTAAATTAGCTTTCGGAAATGTCGTAATTATATTTTTGCTAAGCTATATACGAATATAAGTAATGAAATATACACAAAGAATTTAGATAAATTATACGAAATAACTATGTATCTGTAAAACTTATGCTAGCTTTTATTTCCAATCCTTTTTTGTTCTAATAATAACACATGTTGGAATAAGTTTTCCGCTTACTTTGTTAGTCACACAAATTTACATTTAGCTGTTTAGTTTATTATTTATATTTAGCTGTTTATTAGCGTTTTAATAGTTATCAATTTCGAGAGAATGATTTTTTAGAAGTTCCTAACTGAATTTTTCGGTGTGCGTCGCGAAATTACGTTCCTGAAGCAGTCGCGACATAGGCTCGAACGCCTATATAAGTTACAGTATCGGCGGCTTCTTGCTTGTAAATATTTTCAGTCGTCTTCATCCTGATCGGCCGCCTGTCAGCGAAGCCTGATTGATAACCAGAAACATGAATCAACCGCTGAATAGGTGCTTCTGCAGTGTATCGTCCACGCTTGCTGCTTTTCGCGCAGGGTGTTCCATCTTAATCTTCTCATAGGCTGCTGGAGCCATGTAGTTTGATCCGCGAGGCGGCCCCGTTTTTGAGGAAGCCATAAATTGCCCGCTCAGCCTTCTCTTCGAACTTGTGCTACGGCCGGCAATTGTCAACGCGCGATGTCTAGATATCGGCTCAGCCGTAATGTCTTTGACGGCAGTTGACGTCCCGTTTGACCTACACCGTGGATAATTTATGGGGTTTTAGGGTCGCTCTGGCTGTCCAGTTCGAATACCGTAATAGAGCTGTTTGCTCTGCGAGTTACATGTTTGCTATGGTTTCTACCAAGCAAAATCCGACTGCTTGCTTGTATTCCTTAGAGAAGATACGTATCCGTGCAGCTTTGTTTAGTGTAAACTGCGTTCGCAGATTTTCTCTCTTGAGGTACTGTCCAGGCACTAAGCTGAAGATGCAATGAGGAGCCGCGATTGTCCAAATCTCTGGTGTCAGGATTCTGTGTCAGCTAAGTATATTTTTTGGTGGCATGAAATTTGTTAATTGTTTAAAAAATTGGAGAAAGTTATAGACAAATAGTCGATACTTTTCATACACTACGTGATGGATTTGGACGAAAAAGTAATTTTTGTTTGGAACCACTTTTTCTTTCTTGTATAGTTTGCGAATTGTAGAAATAAAATATAAACTAAGCGAATATGTATGGTTTTCCATCCCTAACAATGAATCACTGTATGCTGAATTAATATTAGGTTTACAGAGCATTAAAAACAACAATTTAATATTACTTGATAGAAATAACGATAATATATTGATACAAGTTTTGAATTTTATCAAGTAAACAAACTTGTTGCGTTGAAAATGCTTTATTTATCCCTCGACCAGATTCCAGCATTGCAGTAACATTATTGAAGATTGCGTGACGCAACTGCTGCGCCGTAGGCGTTCAGCAAGCAAGGAACCACTCTAATTTGCATTGATTCCAGCATATGCCCACCTAAGTTCGA